>JAODAL010014573.1:0-86971 GCA_025379985.1 Phyllomedusa bahiana | reverse complement strand
CCTTTTTTTCCCCCTGCATAGCCAAAGTCAAAAAAAACGTATCTTTTTATAGTTCGGAGATACAAGTTTTTTTTGGCCCCTTTCAATTCACCTGGGTGACAAAATTTTGCTGTATAAGATAAAGTGCACGCTACGAATGAACAAAGCTGCAATGCGCAAAGTAAAAAAAACACATCTTTATAAAAAGGGAGATAAAAGGGGGAATTTTTGGACCTTTCAATTCCCCCTGGGTGAAAAAAAATTGCGTAAAAGATAAAAGTGCACGCTATCTGAATGAACAAAGCTGCAATGCCCCAAAAAGTCAAAAAACACGATGTTATAGATTCGGATGATAAAAAGGTTTTTTTGGCACCTTTCAATTCACCTTGGTGACTATAAAATTGCTGTTAAATAAAGTGCAAGCTACTAAATGAACAAACTGGACTGGGCAAAAGGAAAAAAAAACACGTTCTGTTATAGATTCTGAGATAAAGGTATTTTTGGCACCTATAAACCGTGCGACTACAAATTTGCGGGTTTCTAATTTAAGGCAAGGGGGAAATCAAAAAAGGGGAAGGGGAAAATTAAAAAGAACACCTATCAAAATGTTAGGATAATAAAAGTGATTTTTGCACCTAACAAAGAACCTGCATTAACAGAAATGAGTGAATCCTAAAATAAGTTCACACTGCCCAATATCCAGGAAAACTTTCAATAGCAAACTTTTAAAAAATGAAGAAATTCAGTGCAAGTCTACATAATCTTCGTGAACTTTATCCAGTGTCCTTTATAGACCTTGTCTGTGTTCGTCCGGGGGCCCCCCCCCCCCCCCGCTCCCCCACGTACTTTATAGCAAAAAGATGCGCTTTAAAAAAATTATCAACTACCTAAAAGATTCCAATGTCAAAATCAAACTACACAAAGTAGGGGTTTCCTTTTGAAAAATAGAATTTTTTCGCTGATATTTGGAAAACATGCGAGCACAAATCCAACAGTATGAAACCTGTGAGACACTGAGGCAGAACAGGAAGGGGTTTCTATGTTTTAAAAGAGTCATTGTTTTTTTCCAGCCAATCGAAAACCAAAACACTTTCCCCAATCAGACGCGCCCCAAAACATCTAAACCCTGCTTTTATTCTGAAGCTAAATTGGGGGGCCGTAAAAAATTTCAGGAAGCCCAAAAAAGGGGGCGATAAAAAAATTTTTTGCGAAAGGATTTTTAACAAAATTTAAACGCGGGGATAAAAAAAATCCTTTTAAACCTTAAAAACCCGGGCCCGTTTTTCAAACTTTTTTCGATAAAAACCCGCTAAAACACTAATGCTATCAACCCCGTTTTGAGCCCAACCCTTTTAAACAATTAAAAAAGAAAAAAAAGCATGGGGGAAATTCCATCCTTTTTTAAAAAAAAGGGTTTTTTTTCCCTAGATTTAAAACCCTACTAAAAAATTTGCATGCCCAAAAAAGCGGAAAAAAAATTTTCCTCTGAATTCCCTCTAAAATTGAAGGGGGGTTACAGGAAAACTTGCCCAAATTTTTGTATTTTTTTCAGAGGACTTTGGAGAAAGGAGAAACGGACAGAGAACAAAGTACAGAACAATTTCCTCCACCCCTTGATAAAATGAAAAAAAAAAATTCCAAGAAAAAGGGCACCGGGGGTGAAACAGGAGCTTTTAACCCCCGGGAAATTTTCCAATTTAAAACTAAATTTTGGCCCTTTCACCCCTATAAAGGGGGCAATGCCCCCCGGGGGAAAGGGAAAAGAAATATTTTCCATGAAACTAAAATTGGGGGTTTGAAAGCTCCCTTTTTTTCCCGGCACTTTTTAACTGGGGCCCCATGCGGGTTTTGGGGTTCTTCTTTCTGGGGGCCCAGGCCCAGGGAAAGTCAAAATTTTCCAAAGGAAAACCCAAAAAATGGTGGTTTTTCAAAAACCCCTTTTTTTCCAGCATTTTTTAATCGGGGGTCATAAAGGTTTTTGGGGCTCATGCTGGGGCCCCCGGGACGGGAAATAGTAAAATGTCCATTAAAAACAAAAATTTGGGTGGTTGAAAGCCCTCCCTTTTTTTCCGGGCACTTTTAATCGGGGGTAAATTGCATTTTTGGGCCCCTTCTGGGGCCTCAGGCGGGGAAATATTCATTTCCATTGAAACTAAAATGGTGGTTAAAAACCCTCGTTTTTTTTTTTTTTTTTTTTTTTTCCGGCACTTTTTTTTTTTCTGGGGGCCCACCCATTTGCCCGTTGTGGATTTTAAAATCCCAGCTTCTCCACCCTGTTTTGGGGGTGTAAAAATGAGGTGTTGTTGTGCTCCCCATAGACTTTAAATGGTCATCCAATCTTTTAAAACCTACCATCGACACCCCGAATATTTTGGTCGTTTGATGGGTCAACCGTTTGCTAGGGCCCAAACTTAATCGCTATCCCCAAATCTTGAAAAAAAGGCAAACGATCCCCCATTATCTGTGGAAACCCGGGGGAATGCGTTTTGTCTGTAGTGACTCCCTCCAGCTATGTTTAAGGCCATTAAAATGACGCTGGTTGCTGGGGGGACAACACCTCTAGGGCGGGGGTGAGCGAGCTCGGGGCCAATAAATTCTTTTTTGGAAAACCCAGAAAGGCGTTTGGGGTCCGGAAAAAAAACCAAAAACATCGGTGTTGAAAACCCCAGAAAGTCGGGGCACCATGATCTTAAGCGGGTCTCTGTTTTTGAAATGTTTTGCCCTGCATTAAAATGCTTGGTGGGGGTTTTTAAATAAAGTTGCCAAAAGGTTTCCACCCAAAGGGCTTCTCCCCACTTTGCCTGCTGCGGGCCCGCGCGATTTATTTGGGCACCCCTTCAGGCGGTCACGTCGCTGAGTTTTCCAAACCGTGACTTTTTGAAGAACGTGAAGCAGACAAAACAATTTTTTCCATTTGATCAATCAGCAAGGCTCCTTTTGCCTGCTTTTTTACTCTCTTTTTGGGTGGGGGGAAAGGGGAAAGTTGCGAGGTTTTTTTTGGTATGGGGGATCCGGGGAGGGGGGGCCCACCCAATAACTTTTTTGAAATTTTGAAGGGCCTTAAGGGAAGGGATCAAAGTTGGAGGGAAAGGGGAGCATCCAAGCTCTCATGTGAGTTTTTGGGAGCCTTAAAATTTCCCAAGCCCTGGGTCAGGAAGAAAAAAAGCAAACTGATCTTCCTCATTTTTCCTCCTCCGCCTTTTAAAAAAAAAAAAAGGGCCCCCCCCAACCCCCCTTTTCCAAAGGGCGGGGACCCCCCGGGAAACGTCGGTGCCCAAGGATACCTCCCCTCCTTCCTCCGTTTCCTCCGGCACAGTTTTCAACCCAGAAAAAATTCCCCTTAAAAAGATGAAACCCGAAAAGCTGAGGGGGCCGCCTTGCCAAACCCTTTGGGGCCCCCCAACCACTCCCAATTTGAAAACCCGAAAAAATAGTAAAACCCTTTCGGGCCTTGTGGATTCGACGGAGAAAAAGGCTCCGTGTCCGCATTTTGGGGTCTGCCCTCGTCCCCCGGGCCTGGGGGGCCTGATTTTTCAAATGTCCAAAACTAAGAAATAAACCCAAAAACCCAAAACCCTGAAAAAGGGCAATTTTCCGCACCGCCCAAATTTTGGTGCTTTTTCCCAAAACTGGAAGGGAAAAGGGTTGCAGGGGGCTTTTTCCCAACCTTTCCCCCCCACCCCTCGGGGGCCCAAAAACCCCAGGTCCCCCCCGCCTGTTTCCGGGCCCAAGTGCCCCACTTCGAACTGCGAAAAAGGGCCCATTGCACTGCTGCCACAATCAACAATGAAAAGGGTTTGAGGGGGAGGCCGACTAAACGCAGCCAGGCGGAGAAAGGGGGTGCAACGGGGGAAGTGCGATTTTCAGCCCCCCCGAGCCTTCCTCTTTGGGCCCAGTCCGCCCCGGGGTTATTATTTTTAAAATTTTTTTGGCTACAAGGTTCATGAAAAGGCCAGGAAAGGAATGTGCCCCACCCTACCGATCTTAAGGGCGGCCACCCAATTTTAAAAACCGTTATCCCCCGCACACCCCCTTTTGCCGGAAAAAAGGTTTCCCTTGTCCCCCAAGCCAGCGGGTTTGAAAGGGTTCCCCTCGTTGCGGAGGCCATCCACACTCCTACCTGGGTGGGGAAACCGGTCCCCCCAAACAAAATTAAATTTTTAAAACACGGCCTGGTTTTCTCGGGGCCCACATAAAGCCACCAGAAAAACTTTGGGGGAAAAAACCCTGCACCTTTCCCTGGGGTTTTTGAAGAGCGTGCCGCCGACCCTGACCCCCTACCCCCCAAAAAAATCCCCCGGGCCTTGGGGCCCTTGGGTTACTACCCCTTGGGGGTCAGTTTGGGATTTTTCCCCGGACACAGATGCAGAAAAAACGCCCCTTAAAAATTATAGATGACACGTGGTTTGGGCCCAGGGGGGGGAAACGGTTTTTCCCCTTTTTTTTTCCCCCCAAAAAAGGGCCCTGCTCGGCACCCTGGTAGGGGGGCGGGCCCGGGGCCATGCCCCGGGGTTTGGAACCCATTTTTTCCCCACCGGGAAAAAAAAGGGCAACATTTCCAACCCCCCCCCCCAAAAAAACCCCAGGAAAAATGCCACTTTCCCAGCGTTTTTTGGTTTTGGGGGAGGGTTTGGGGTTAAAAAATTTTTTTTTTTCCCTCTCCCAAACCTGGAAGACAGAAGGGTTTGGCTGCAAACCCGGGCCGTTTGGAAAACGGAAATTCCATTTTCGTCAAACTTTTTGGAAGGAGAAGGGGTGGAAATGGGTCCCCCCTGGGGGTGCTGGGGGGAACTCGGGCAACGGGGGAGCCCTGAAGGGGAGGGCTGATCCCTGATCAAAACTCTGAAGACAGGGGGCAGCGGGGCGGTTTTGCGGGGTGGTGGCGGGGAAGGGGGAGGCGGAGCCCGAGGGTGTCCCAGGGGTTTAAGCCCGGCATCGTGTCCCTTTTTTTTTTGGCCAATTGTTGCCTCCATTTAAATTTCTTTGTCATTCGCTGCATGGACTAGACATTTTGGTGGGGGTTTTTTAAAACACCTAAGATTTTTTTGCCCCCACTGATGCGTTTCCCGGAAAAACCCGGGCAAAATGAAAACACGGTTTGAATAAGGCTTGTTTCAAAAAAGGGCCCCAAAGGCTTGAAGGGTCCGGGAAACCTTTTCGACGGCGTTTAAGCAGGAGGGGTTTTTTTCCCGCAAAAGGGGGGTTTTGGTTTTGGCCGGGGGAAACCACCCTCACCCCCCGGACTTCTCAAACCGCCCTCCCCCCTTTTTGACCCCGGGAAATCCGTACGACACTACCCCAATCGTCTTCCCCCCCGCCAGTAAATGAAGCGCTCGCAACAAATTTCCCTGCTGAAAAAAACCATGTTGGATCCGAAAAGCGTCATCATAAAATCACCCAACACGGGTTTACTTGGCCCGTCCTGAAAAATTTTTGCATCCGGGGTCGGGGCTAAAAACAAGAAAACCACTGCAAGCTTGCCGACCCACCCGGGGAAATTTTTTTGGCCATTGCCCGGGGCCCCTTTCCTCCCCCCACGGAGGGCTTTAAAAAAATTTTGGGCGTTAGAGAAAGAACAAAATCATCCTCTTTGGCCTCTTGATTTTTTTAAACATGCCTTCTGACCCCAACCACATTTTTTTAACAAAGGGGTCTTCAAAAAAAATGGATTTTTCCAAAAGTGGTGGGTACACAGTTGACATTTGGGCTGCCTTCGTTTCATTTTGGGACAGATGCGGAGGATGCTGATGCCCGAACATTTGGGGCCGGAAACGGGGAGGACAGGAGGTAAACGCTGGAGGCGGGTTGCTTTAAAACCCCTGAAGAACAGTTTGGGCGACTCTGTTCTTACTGAGTTTTCACCAAGGCCCTTTTGACCCACGATAAAAAGGCCGAGGGCCCCCCTGCAACCCGAAAATTCCGCTGGCAGCTTTTTGTCGCCAAAAGGGGGGGGAACACCTTCTCTCTTTACCTCACCTCCTAAAAAAACCCCCTTTTTTGCCCCGCTTACCACCGCATTTTTCGCTCCATTTTTCCGAAAGATAAAAATTTAAAAAGGGTATAGAAAATTTTTTTAAAAGTCCATTATTAAAAGTTTCAAATCCCAGCTTTCTTAAATCCCCCCAAATTTCCTACGGGCAAACGGGGGAAATTAAAACTAAAAGGTTTTCTAGCGAATACCTGTGAAATGCGGTCTGGGGGAAAAGAACCGTAAAAACAAAATCAACAGTGTTCTTCCCCTTTAGTCCCAGGTATTTACAACTGCCCAGTGGGTCCAGGAAAAAGAAAATTTTTTTCAACAAACTATCATACAAATCGCCCAAAAAAGGGGATTCAACCCAAACCAAACAAATTTAGAAAATTAAAAACGGGTTAAGGGAAAAAAACGTTTTTTTTTCAGCAAAGGGGCAAACGAAAAACAGTTGCTAAAAAAAATTCTAAAAATTGTCATACAACCTTTGGCCCATTTGAAAAAAACAAGGGCCCCCAAACCCCGGCAAAACCCGCAATTTTTAAAAAATTTAAAAAGGAAACAAACGGGGGGGTTTTTTTGCACCTAAAAAATACACCGGGAGTTACTACAAAATTTCTGTAATTTAACTTTTAAATACAAGGGTGCTCTATTGGGAAAAAAACTTGGGCCGCAAACCCAAAAATAAATAAAACACCCATTTAAAAGTATAAAGGATAATAAAAAAGGGGTTTTTTTTTTCACCCATGAAATACACCTCAATTAAATAGCAAATTTCTGTAAAGGTAAAATTCCGTACCGAAAAGTTGGTCTTTTAAAAAAAAAATGGGCCCGCGCCAAAGTGAACTAAACCTAATTAAATTGTGTACGTATAAAAAACGGGGAGGGTTTTTCAAACCAAAAAATAAAACCTGCGGTGAAATAGAAAAAATTTCCTTTTAACCTATTGTTTTAAAAAAAAGGGTCTTTGAAAAAAAGCGGGTTGCCCCAAAATGAAAAACCCCATAATTAAAAATTTTGAAAGGGAAAAAAAAATTGGTTTTTTGCACCCATAAAAACCCGCGATGACTAAAAAGTTCTGTAACCTATTGTGGTACAAAAGTGGGTCATTGAACAAAGGTGGGCGCGCCAAAGGAAAAAAAAACGGAATTTTAATTTGTTTTACTGTTAAAAATAAAGGTTTTTTTTTTCAAACCAAAAAAAATACACTTTTTCAATTAAAATACAAATTTTAGTATGGTAAAACCGTACAAGGGGAAAGGTTTTTTTTTCAACAAAATGGCCTGCGCCAAAGTGAACAAAAAACCAAAATTTAAATTTTGTTTCGGAAAAAAAACGGTTTTTTTTTTTTGCACCTTAAAAACACCTGCCGTGACTAGAAAAGTTTTGTATCCCCAAAGTTTTAAATAAAAAATGGGTTTTAAAAGAACAAAAACTGGGGGTTTCGCCAAAGTGAAAAACATGTAAATTTTTTTTAAAGTGTAAAGGATAATTAAAAAATTTGGGTTTTTTTTTCCAAAAAATACCCGCGGTGACAAAAAAAGTTCTGTAACCTATTTAAAGAACAAAGGGGGGCTTTAGCAAAACTGAGCTGCACCCTTTCCGCCCAAGGGGGAAAAATTAACCCTGACTGGAACCCCCCCCCTATCCCTGCCTGCTTGACCCTGCTTTCCCCCAGGGGGGCAGGGCCGGGAACGGGCGACAGTCCTTGCTCTGCCCCAAGTTTCTGGGGCTTCAGGAAAAAAAAAATTTAGACCCGTCCGGGGAAATACCCCAAAAAGAGAAAAGCCAAAAACCCAAATAAAACCAGAGGGAAAAAACCCAAACAAGCCGAGGTCCAAAAAACCCAAAAATGTCGAGGTACAAAAACAGGAACAAGCCGGGGGCCCGGAAAAAACAAACCGAGGTTTAGGTATACGGAAAACAAACACAAAAACAAAAATAAAAAGGTTAAACCAGGAATTTTCACAGGCCCTGGGACTCAGCCTAGAGGGGAGTTTTAAAAAAGGGATTCCCGGATACCGCCCCCGAAACTGATTGGGGGGGGCCCCGAGTCCCCCATTGGCTGTTTCAAAAATGCCCCCTGCCCCGGATTTGGGTGGGCGCTGGGCACTCACTTAGTTGCCAGCACAAATTGGGGGAAACAGGATGGGTCGCTGATCAGCTGCTGCAAGCCTATAGATCCCCCACCCTGAGCGCAGCCTAGCCCCCGACAGCGCCAAAAATGGAAAAAAAAAAAATGAAATTTAAAATTTTACAGATATTAAAAGGTGAGTTTTTTTCACCGATCAAATTAAAAACCGCAGTTACTAGAAAAAAAATCTGAAACCTAATATTTAAATAAAAGGGTGCAAAAAAATTTCAAGCTTTAAAATTTTTACCAAAAACCCGGCCAAAAACTGTTAATAAAAACCCCCTTTTCAAAGTGCAGGGTCAAAAACAGAGTCTGGGGGGGGACAAATTAAACCACTCTTTTCCCTTTTAAAAGCCGTCTCCTGCCACCGCTGTCTGTGTTCGCCCCCCCCTCCCCCACCCGGGCCCCCCCCCCCAAGGCTGTACGCACTTTATGCCCTTTAAAATTCTCATCCCCAAGAAAAAAAAAACGAAAAACTCTAATCTAAACCCCCAAGGGTTTTAATGTTCACAGCTAAAAGCAAAAGTTTTTTTTGGGGGTGAACCAAAAAAACAGTTTCGCTGAGGGTGTTTTGAGAGAAAACCGAGCACCCTGTCCTGCTTTTTAATAAAACACAGACAACCCCTGACATGAACAGGAAGGGCCCGTTCTAATTTTAAAAGAGGGGCATTGATTTTTTTCCCCCAAACACAACCAACAAACCCAGTAAAGAATTTCGCACCCCAGCTCACCCCGCTTTTTCTCTTGGGTATTTGGGTGGCCGCCAAAATGACAGGAAACCCCCGAAAATGGGCAAATTTTAAAAGATTTTTTAAAGGGGCGATTTTAACCTAAATTTCGCGTGATCGAAAAAATTTTCCCATCAACCCAAAAAAAACCCTGCCGATTTTCCCAATTTCCCATTTAAATTTACGCTCAACCAAAAAGACATCATAAATATTTCCCAACCAAAACAATATAGAAAGACAAATATTACCAATAACAAAAAATACAAGAACAAAAAATACCGCCACATATCAACCCCCCATAAAGGGGAAAATTAAAAAAACCACCATTTCCCTTTAAAATTAATAAAAACCACCTACAACTAATATTAAAACCCCCAAAAAAGTCGGAAATAGATATATCGGCCTGGTTTTGGGCCTCAGTGCTGTTTTTTTTTTTTCAAAACCCCCAACCGGATTGCAATGAACCCCCAAACAAAGACTCACTAATTGAAAAAAAGGGGCTGCCTAGCTTTATATCTGAAATCCTCCCCCCTCGATACTGGGTGCCAAAATTTGGTTTTTTATTTTTTCTTTTTGTATTGGCCCCAAACCTGGACTTGGAGGAGGGTGGATCATCCTTTTTTTTCCCCTTTTCCCCTTTGGGGGTGGGTTTTAAAACGTGTTGGAGGAGAGAGGATCCCCTTTTTAAACCCCCCCAGTTGTTTTTTTTCAAGTTGGCTCCCCTTCTTCTGAGGTTTTTTTTTTTGCTTTTAAAACATTTCCCAAAAATCCCTAAAATATTATTTTGGGTTTTTCCCCCTTGGTTTTCATGATCAAAACCCCATCTTTTACTTTTTCAAAAGGAGAATTGAATAAACGGGACCCTCAAAAAATCCTCCCCCTGAAAATTTTTTTGCAGTTTATAAGAGTGCCAGAAAAGGAGGAAATCAACCTTCCGATTTTAAATTTCAGATTTTTCTGATGTTTGACAAAAAAATCTGCTGATGTATTACCAACTCATAGTTTGTAAGTCCGAAAAAAGACAGATGTCCATCAAATTCAGCCTATTGTGGAACAGTGTTGATCCAGAGGAAGATAAAACCCCCCAAGCCAATTGTCTTCAATTTAGGGAAAAAATTCCTTTCTGACTCCAATCTGGCAATCAGAATAAATCCCTGGATCAACGATCCTTCTCCAGAATCCTAGTCACTATAACTTGTTAGATTATCGTACTCTAGAAATGCATCCAGACCCTTTTTGAACTCTGTCAGTGAATTTACCATGAAAAGTTCCTCTGGCAGAGAGTTCCACAGTATCACTGCTCTTACAGTAAAGAATCCCTTTCTATGTTTATGTAGAAATGTTTCCTCTTGGCATAGAGGATGCCCCTTTCTTCTCGATACACTCCTGGGTAAAAATAGATCTTGTGAGAGATCTTTATATTTACCTTAAATATATTTATACATATTTATTATGTCCCCCCAAAGCCGTCTTTTCTCTAAACTAAATAACCCTAATCTTGCTAATCTTTCTGTGTATTGCAGTCCACCCAGTCCTTTTATTATTTTTGTTACCCGCCTTTGAACCTGTTCAAGCTCTACAATGTCTTTCCTTTGAACTGGTGCCCAAAACTGTACACAATATTCCATGTGTGGTCTGACCAGTGACTTGTATAATGGCAGTATGATATTCTCATCGTGTGCATCTTTGCCTCTTTTAATATACCCCATAATCCTGTTTGCCTTGGCAGCTGCTGCCTGACACTGGCTGCTACAATTAAGTTTATTGTCCACTAGGATTCCCAGGTCCTCCTCTCTGTTACTTTTACCCAGTGTTTTTCCGTTTAACAAGTAATCATAGAATAGATTTTTCCTTCCCATGTGCATAACCTTGCATTTATCTGCGATAATCCTCATCTGCCACTTCTCTGCCCAGGTTTCCAACTTATCCAGGTACCTTTGTAATAATACATTGTCCTATTTAGATATGGGCGAATCAATTCTAACGAAGTGGAATTCGTTTAGAATTTCAGGAAAACTTCGATTCTGAACAAAGTCGAAGTTTGGGGTGATTTGCGGGAACGAAGCGTGTTTTTAACTGATAAAATGGCTGCAAGCACATGGCGTTACATGGGACAAAGAAGTCTGGGAGGAAGAAAGGAGGACTCACAATGATATGCACAGAGATGAAGCCAATCAGAGACCAGCGGGATTCTGTGACGTCACCACACTATATAAATCCGGACGCGACGCAGGCAGTTCACACTCCTCTCTCTTTGCCGTGTTGAGAGATCTCGCACAAAAGAAATAACTTTTATACAGCGATTTTTGGGGGGGATGTCACAGCTTTTCTCAGAGACTGCTTCTCTTACGTTCTAATTTTGATTTTGTGGGTTATTGGAATTGAAGTCCAGTGTGCGTCCAATTCAGCTGCATATACATTTTAACGCTATCTGCTCAGTTCTGGAGCGCATTGAAAATCCAAGGGTTATTTAAGCCTGTTTTTGCTGTTGTATTCAGTTAAAGAAACAACGTTTTTACAATACACATACCAGTTAATTTTTGGTTGCTCATTTCTTTTGCGCAATTTATATCCAAGGGTTAATTAAGCATGTTTGTGCTATTGTAGTCAGTAAAAGAAACGGTGTTTTTCAACGCCAAAGAAGAAAATTTTCCTGTAGCATAATTTATATCCGAAGGTTAATTAAGCGTGTTTCTGCTTTGTTAGTCAGTAAAATACATGGCGTTTTAACACGCCACATACCAGTTAATTTTTGGCTGCTCATTCCTTTGCGCAATTTATATCCAAGGGTTAATTAAGCGTGTTTCTGCTATGGTAGTCAGTAAAAGAAACGGCGTTTTTCAACGCCAAAGAAGAAATTTTTCCTGTAGCATAATTTATATCCGAAGGTTAATTAGCGTTTTTCTACTTTGTTAGTCAGTAAAATACACATTGTTTTAACACGCCACATACCAGTAAATATTTGGCTGCTCATTTCTTTTAGGCAATTTATATCCAAGGGTTAATTAAGCTTGTTTCTGCTGTTGCAGTAAGTAAAATACACGTCGTTTTAACACGACACATACCAGTTAATTTTTGGCTGCTCATTTCCTTTGCGCAATTTATATCCAAGGGTTAATTAAGCGTGTTTGTGCTATTGTAGTCAGTAAATGAAATGGTGCCAAAGAAGAAAATTCAATGCCAAAGAAGAAAATTTTCCTGTAGCATAATTTATATCCGAAGGTTAATTAAGCGTGTTTCTGCTTTGTTAGTCAGTAAAATACACGGCGTTTTAACACGCCACATACCAATAAATTTTTGGGTCCTCATTTCTTTTGCGCTATTTATATCCAAGGGTTTCCCAAGCCTGTTAGTGGGTTCATTTGGAGTCAAATACAGGGTGTGTATTTATCATAAACAGATATCTTCATTAACCCCTTAACGACCCTTGACGTATGAGTACATCCCAGGGCCGCTAAGGGGTTTTGCAGGGGGATCGCTCCGTGACCCCCCCCCACCCCCCCAAAGCCCCCAAGTGTTAGCGGCTGATCGCGCTAACACCCGGCAGCAACAGCGCCGGCAGGTGGCTCCGCCCGCTGGCGCTGTTTAACCCGTCAGACACCGCGGCAAAGATGGCCGCGGCGTCTGACTGAATGACAGTCATTGTAATGGTCATCGGCATCAGCGCAGCTATGCTGCGCCGATCCGACGACTGGACACGGTGGTGGGGAGCCCTGTGAAGGCTCCTGTCACTTACATTTCTCGGTTGGCCCCACTTCCAGCCGTAGACAGGAAGTGGGGAAACCGCCATCTTTGTACACCCTAATGCATTGCCTATGCAATGCATTAGGCTGTATTAACAACCGCGCCCCCTAGTGGTCAAGCACCATAGGGGGACTAAATGTTACAGTAACAAAAAATAAAAAAAAAAGTTTTAAAGTACAGAAAAAAAAAGTATTAAATGTTCAAATCACCCCCCTTTCACCATTTTACAAATAAAAACATTAAAATAATAAAAAAGTTACACAAAATTGGTATCACCGTGTCCGAAAAAGTCCGATCTATAAAAATATAACATCATATATCCCGCACGCTGAACACCGTGGAAGAAAAAAAATTCCAAACGCCCAAATTGCGTTTTTTGGTCATTTTACGTCACTCAAAAAATGGAATAAAAATGATCGAAAAAGTCGCATGCATTCCAAACTGCTAACGATAAAATGTAGACTTCAGCCCGCAAAAAATGCCCCCTCACTGACGTCCGTAGGAGTTAGTACAAAAAAGTTATTGGTCGCACAAAATGGCGCCGTGGCGCAAATTTCAAAAATAGAAAATTTTGGGAATTTTTTTACGGTACCAAAACATAGGGGAAACCCTACATGTTTGGCATTGCCGGATATGTAACAACCTGTAAAATACAGATAACACATTATATTTACCGAAGATTGAACTCCATAAAAGCAAAACACCCAGAAACATGGCGAAAATAAGTTTTTTTTTTACAATTTGTCCCACTTGGAATTTTTTTGCGGTTTCCCAGTATATTCTATACTATAGGGAATAAAACCATTAGAAAGTACATCTTGTCCCACCAAATAAAAGCCCTCATGTGTCTATGTAGGTGGAAAAATAAAAAAGTTATGGCTTTCAGAAGGTGAGGAGGGAAAACGAACGTGTCACCAAAAAAAAACGCCAAGTCCTTAAGGGGTTAAACAGAGTCTGTAAATTTTTTAACTGTTTGTCAGACAGAGAGGTGGCAGGCTCTTTACATGCGAGGGGCAGTGGCACAAACATTCCTGGAGCAGGCACAAGTCGCAGTACAGTAAGGGGACAGAGAAGCAGGGGTCACTTGGTGAGGCCAGAACTGCCGGTGTCATCTAGTGGCCGTGTGTTGCTTCTTGCAGTAGGCAGCAAAGTATAGATGTGGAGAGTGGCATGGGAGGTCATGTTGTGAGGGGTCAGCCTCTGCATACCAAGACCATTGAAGATCAAACAATAATCGATGATGATGTAGCCGACCGCACTTGGGAGCCAGGTGAAGCAAGGGCTTTATCATCGTCAGGAGAAGAAGGTGTCAGCTTGCTCGTAAGGCAGCGGCGCAGCCAGCAAGTGGGTAGTGTGGCCGCGAGTCAGCAGGGTAGCAGCAGTGCAAGGTCAGGAGCCAAATGGCCACGGGGTAGAAAACCCACTTCGCAGGTCAAAGAAAGTAGCGGCACAGTCACTAAGTGCAGAGCGTTGGCGGTAAAATCAGCTACTCGGCGGTGTGGCAGTTCTTTGCTAAGACACTGGAGGAGCCAAATATGGGTATATGTAGAATCTGTGGGCAGAAAGTGAAGCGTGGCCAGTGAGCTAACGTTGGTACCACGGCCCTGCGTCAACACATGCAGCTTCACCATCTGGTGGCCTGGGAGAAACGTGGCTCAGATGTGGTGGTCCATCCTGCCGCCGCAGCAACAGCAGCGCCCAGTGGCACGCATGCCATTGCAGCCAGTCAAGGCTCCACCACTTCTGCAGAAGGGAGTTGTTTCTCTTTGCCTCATCCCGGTCCAGATGCCCCTGCTCCTAGCTACTCATGGCGCCAGCAGTCTTTTCAACGAGGCGATTGCAAAGAGACAACAGTATGCGTCCAACCATCCTAAGGTGCAGAAGCTGACCATGCTCCTGTCCAAGCTGTTGGTACTGCAGTCCCTCCCTTTCCAAATGGTGGACTCTGCACCGTTCAGAGAATTATTGGCCTGTGCCGAGCCGAGGTGGAGAGTTCCAAGCAGTAATTTCTTTTCCAAAAAGGCAGTAACAGCCCTTCACAAATCTGTAGAACAGAAAGTGGGCCAGTCCTTGAGCTTATCAGTTTGTTCCAAGGTGCACGGCAGCGCGGACGTGTGGAGCTGTACTATGGTCAGGGCCAGTTACATGTCCTTTACCGGCCACTGGGTGAATGTGCTTCCTGCCCAGCCACACCAACAACTTTGACAGGAGACGCCGCTTTCTCCTCCATGTTGTCAAACTGCTGCTCCTGCGCCAATGTCCACCTCCTCCTCCACCACCACCTCAGCCTCCATTCCTGCTCCATCATACCACATGTGCAGGGCACAGCGGTGTCACGCAGTTCTACACCTAGTTTGCCTGGGCGAACGAAGTCACACAGGGGAGGAACTGCTCTGCGTCATGCAGCAAGAAATCGATGTGTGGCTTTTTCTCCGCGCCAACTTCAAATCGGAACCATGGTGATGGACAATGGGGGGAACCCTGGTTGTCCGCGATGCACCGAGGAGGGATGGTCCATGCGCCCTGCATGGCGCACCTATTCAATCTGGTTGTGAAAAGGTTCCTGAAATCTTCCACCGATCTTCAGAAGATTCTGAAAATGGCCAGGGAAAATGTGCATGCACTTCATCCATTCCTACAAAGCCAGGAACACCCTCCCCGAGTTGCAGCGGCAGAACGGCCTCCCCAACACACGCTGATATGCGATGTTTCCACCGTTTTGGGAAATTTCCCGCCTGCACATGTTGGACCGACTGTATGAACAGAGAAAGGCCATTAACGATTTCTTGATGATCCAGGTGGACAGGAGTACACCCCTGTGTAACTTTGATGTCAGCCAGTGGCAGCTCATGCGTGACACCTGCCGTTTGCTGAGGCCATTTGAGGAGGCGACATTATTTGTCAGTCGTCAGGACTACGGGATGAATAACGTCATTCCACTGCTTCATGTGCTGGAACAGATGCTGTAAAAACTGTCTGGGCAGGGGACTGGAGACGTGGCGACTACATCTCGTGGCCACATGAGTCCGGTGGAGACTGAACTGGAGGAGAAGGAGGACATTGGAGCACAAGCATTGTCTTGTGAAATGAGTGGTTTTTCTACCCAGGTGACAGGAGAGGAGGAGCAGGAGCAGCTGGAGGAGGTAGATGGAGATGAAGAAGAAGACGAGATAGATGACCCGCAAGCACCGTGGCAGTATACAGTGGAGATGGAGGCAGGGAGTCCCTCAGATTCACTTGTGCAGATGGCCCGCAGCATGCTGATTTGCCTGGCTAGTGACAGCCTAATAGTCACCATCCGGCAGAGGGATGACTTCTGGCCTATTGGACCCTTACTACCGGTCCGAAATGGGAGCCTTTTTCCCAGCTGCTGAGAGGGAGGACAAACTCAAAGACTATATTGAAATCCTCCGTAGTCAGTTGGCCGCTGCCTATGTGCGGCATCGTCCATCCTCTGACAGGTCTGACCGGGGGGTTCCTCAGCGCTCACGTACCACATCCGCGGATGCTGTGGGAAGGTGGGGGGTAGAAGCAGTACCAGCTCCATCAGCAGCAATCTATGTCTGGAGTCGCTGATGAGCAGCCTCCTTCACCAGCCTAGTGAGGAGAGCACTCGCCAGCAGCAGCAGGACCTTGAGCAGACCCTGAACCAACAGGTGGTGGCCTACTTGGACAGCACTCTACCACCTTAGTTAGAAGATCCGCTGGACTACTGGGCAGTTAAACTGAATGTTTACAACTTGCCGAGTTTGCAGTGGAGAAGCTGTCCTGCCCAGCCAGTAGTATGGCATCAGAGCGGGTGTTCAGTGCGGCGGGGGCCATCGTTACCCCAAGGAGAACCCGCTTATCCACCGGAAATGTTGAACGACTGACCTTTTTTCAGATGAAACAGGCATGGATCGGCCAGGAATTCCACACACCAATGCCTTAGGCGTCAGATTACATCAGCCATGACGCCTCACCCAAACTTTGAGAAATGAGTCTGGGTTCAAACTACCTGCCTCTTCTGATGTCGCCACCCGCCTGATGCCACATCTGCTGCCAGTTTCTCCATCTGCCTACCACCATCTTTAACAGGGACTGGTATTGCCACCCACCTCCACACTCTGTCATTGTGCCAATCTGTGGCCTACTCCTGTTTTTACCACCTCCAGAATGTCATTGTGCCACTGTCTGACCTAATGCTGCTGCTGCTGTTGCTGCTGCGGTCACCTCCACACCCTGTTATTGTGCCACTCTCTGAACTCATGCTGCTGCTGTTGATGACGTCATCTCCACACTGTGTCATTGTGCCACTTTGTGGGCTCCTACTGTTGCTGCCACCTCCAGAATTTGTCATTGTTCGACTCTGTGGCCTACTCATTCTGCTGCCAAGTGACTGCTGTCTCACTGGAACACCCTGTGGTCTCCTAATGATGTTTCCACTCTCACCACTCTATGACGTTGCAACTATGTTTTGTTTTCCCCTTCTTTTCACCTGTCAAAAGGAATGGGAAGGATCAGGATTGTCTAGCCAAAAGCAGGAGTGGATACAGAACACAGAAGACATGCAAATATCCCAATTTTGCTCATCTCTGTTTTGGATCAACTCCTGTTTGTTTTTTGGGTTTTTGCAATATGATGTATTATTGACCGATTGAAAGCGGACACTAACGGATGAAAGGAAGGGCAAAATGATCAGAGACGTCAACGCAAAATTACTGCCGACACCCTCTCCACTCGTTCGGGGGGGGGGGGGGGCCTCTAATGAATCAGTGTTTAACTGATCAGGTTCTGTCATATTCTGTGACGGTTCAAAGCTCTGGCCTCATGGAGTGACCCCTGCAGTGACGTCCCCTTACTGTGCTGAGACCTGTGCCGGCTCCAGTAACCTACTACTGTGTTCTTTGAAGCTATCATAGGATCTTAGCCCTCAGCTTGTTTTTTTCCAGCTGGCGCTGCCATGACTTTATCAGGCTTCAGTTTTTTGGTCAGTTTTGCCCCTATAAGTTGGCCAGGAATTTTAGAGTGAAAGATCGATCGATTCTAAAAATCGGCGGCAGTCATGTGCGTGTAATACTAAAACACAGATTTGTATGAAGACCATAATAAATACCAAAAGGCTCAACTCTGCATATTTAAGCATGGCACAAATATTGTACTGCACACCTGCAGGCTCTACTGCAGCCTAGGATATAGCTGTTTTTTATGCGATTCGTCGAAGTTTTTTCGGAAACCTAAACGGATTTTGTCGGAAAAATTCGGCGGAAGTCGGCGAACTGAAATTTTTGAGAAATTCGACCTTCTATAGTCTATTTTGTGTTGTTTGATAGAATCTTACATCTTTGATATTGAACTCCTGCCCTGTGTTCAATATACCCCAAGGAAAAGGATTTCAATGTGTTGCTCCGTGCATTGAGGGCAATTTTGGCCACCTCATTTTTGACCACCACACAGGACCAGTCTTCTAAAGGGGACATATCGTATTATTCAATCACCAATGGGGGCTCAATTTTTCTGTGTGGACTAAGGAAGGATGGGGGTCTTACCCGACACTGTATCGAACTATCAAGAGTGAACTCAACTTTATGGGGAATAAAGGTACCCCTTCTTTGATCCCTGGATCTGGTTTAACCAGATTGTGAAGATGCCCAATGGTTTTCTAAGATTGACCTCCGATGGTCTACAATCTTATTCAGATCAAGGAGGGGGATGAGTGGAAGACAGCGTTCAATACCACAGAGGGACATTTCAAATATCTCATTATGCCCTTTAAGGTTGTGTAACGCACCCACAGTCTTCAAGCAGTTTGTTAACGATATCTTTAAAGATCTGGTCAATATTTGTGGTATACCTGGATGTCATCTAATCTCTCTTCCAAGTGAGTCACTCTGTCGAACATTTGAGTAATGTGCTATTAAGGTTATGTCTGAACAATCTGTTTACCAAGTAGTCCAATTACCTGTTTGGGGTCAAGGATCCTCTTTTTGTGTTGGAAGTTGATGCTTCCGAAGTGGGGGTGGGAGCTGTTTTGTCTCAGGTCCTGAGTCCCTTACCCACCAACAACCTGTGGCCTACTTATCGTGGAAGTTCTCTTCCCCTGAACGCAATTATTATGTTGGTAATCATAAACTTCAAGCTATAAAAGGGGCATTCAAGGAATGGAGACACTTCCTCAAGGGCGCCAAACAGCGTATAACTGTGTTATACTTTGATAGTGGCACGCAACTTAACCCCAAGCAGTTCTGAATCTGGGATTTCTGTATCCAGTCTGAACACTACCTTTGGTCAGTTCTCTCTGGACTATGATTGACAGGTAACCTGCCACATGCGTGTGCTACTGCTGGCACCATGCTGGGCAGCTGGTGATTAGGCTGCCATTGCCACCCAGTCTTGTTCTGTGTGGCTGGATGTCAGAGGGCCGTTCCAATCACACTCAGGACCGAGACTCTGAATCTTACTTATAGATTATCTGGGCTCTAGCATTTTGCCTGTGATAATCTATTTTTGCGTGACCTGGTGTGCATTTTCCTACTGTCTAGCTTAGTTTGTAATCCTTGTGCCTTTCCTCTTGACCTTCCTTTTGCCTGACGATTTGGTACTGCATTGCTCTCTCAGGCTTTGACCTGCTCTGTCTGACCTCCTGCTTTTGTGTTTGTCTTGTCCATTCTGTGTTGCACCTTACCTAGTTAGGGATTGCCGTCCAGTCGTTGCTGACCGCTTAGGGTCAAGTCGGCAAGTACAGAGTTTGCCGACTTAGTACTAGGACGCACTGTCTGTCTGTTCCTGTCTGTCCAGGTGCCTGGTTCTTTACAGGCACATATAAGTTGTATACAGGAGCTCTGCACATATATGTGTAAGTGATTACAGTGCAGTTACATCCAGTGACTCACAAAAGATGAGTTTATAGTTCAATAATTCCACAGCACTCGTTGGTATATCTGCTCATTAATATTTTATAAGATAGATATAGAAATAGACTTATTTCCATATACAAAAAGTAGTAATCATATATTAGACATATGGCTAAAGGACAACTGTGACCATGTGAAATGTTTCGGCTGGTATCCCAGCCTTTCTCAGCCGGGTCACAAATGTAGACTATAGAAAAATAGGAGAAAGATGTATGGAGCAGTATATGGAGCAATGACCCAAACGATGACACAATCAACAAAGGGACCGCAAATGGATAATGCTGGTATTTTAGGAAAGAATGAGTGAGGCGCTGGCAGTGGCCGGTGCAAAGAGACTCGCGGTCCTTCCAGTGCCTCACTTATTCTCTCCTAACATACCAGCATTATCCATTTGCGGTCCCTTTGATGATTGTGTCATCCTTTGGCTCATTGCTCAATATACTGCTCCATACATCTTTCTCCTATTTTTCTATAGTCTACATTTGTGACCCAGCTGAGAAAGGCTGCGATACCAGCTGAAACATTTCACATGGTCACAGTTGTCCTTTAGCCATATGTCTAATATATGATTTACTACTTTTTTGTAGTATGAAATAAGTCTATTCTATTTTCTATCTTATAAAATATTAATGAGCAGATTTTTTTCAACGAGTGCTGTGGAATTCTTTGAAACTATTAAACTCATAGCGGATGACAATTAAAGTCTATGGAGAGCAACAGCACTTCATTCTTACACCCAATCAGGGCTGGAGAAGCGGGAATTAATTCATCCACCGCAGTCAAATGAGATACGTGCTACATCTCTAGAGAACAAACTTGTTTATAAAGCCACAGGAAAAAAAAAAACACTACCATTCTCTATCCCTGTTTTGTACCACTAGCGATGACCCTTAATCTGCATCACCACAATTAAAAAGTGGCAGAAGGGTTATGATTTGAACAATCATTCTTTCTTGAACTGGACATTGTATATCCCTGTCCTGGAACGCAGCATGAGCCCCAATCAGCATGACCCCCAGATTTAAAAGTGCCGGAAAAAGGGAGTCTTTCAACCAACCATTTTAGTTTCACTGGACATGACTATACATTTCTGGGCACAAGCTGAGCCCCAAAACTCTGATAACCCCCCAGATTTAAAAAAGTGCCGGAAAAAGGAGTCTTTCAACCACCATTATAGTTTCATAGGACATTGGACTATACTGTCCTGGGCCACAGCATGAGCCCCAAACCTGGATAACACCCAGATTTAAAAAGTGCGGAAAAGGGTATTTCAACCACCATTTTTAGTTTCACTGGAAATTGACTTTACATGTCCTGGGCCACAGCATGGCCCCAAACCTGCATGACCCCCACATTTAAAAGAGTGCCGGAAAAAGGAGTCTTTCAACACCATATTAGTTTCACTGGACATTGACGTATACCTGTCCAGGTCCACAGCTTGAGCCCCAAACCTGGCATTGAACCCCCACATTTAAAAAAAGTGCCGGAAAAAAGGAGGTCTTTAACCACCATTTTGTTTACACTGGACATTGACTATAACCTGTCCTGGGCCACAGATGAGCCCCAAACCTGCTGACCCCACATTTAAAAAGTGACGGAAAAGGGGAGTCTTTCACCACATTTTTGTATCACTGGACATTGACATACCTGTCATGGGCCACAGCATGACCAGGCCTGAGTGTACTGTGGCGTGCGGTGAGAGCAAGGCTGGCCGTCCCGTCATCTATTAACACGCAGGGGGGGTAAAATGCCCTGTGAAACAGCATCGAAAATGTCGTGAGTGCTGAAGCAGAGTGGCAGAAGCGGAAGTGTGAGAACTCCAGCCTTCCTCAGTTCACAGTTCTATACCTGGGTTAGCGCTTGGCCATCGTATATGAGTGTGGAACCAATTGAGCTTCTCTTGGAAATATGGTGGTGAACGTCTACTGTTACACCCAGGTGCCCTTT
Source organism: Phyllomedusa bahiana (assembly GCA_025379985.1). Lineage (NCBI taxonomy): Eukaryota > Metazoa > Chordata > Amphibia > Anura > Hylidae > Phyllomedusa > Phyllomedusa bahiana. Next base: position 65,575 of record JAODAL010014573.1, on the reverse strand, counting down.
ATTTTGGCAGTCTTTTTCTCATTTTACCTCAACGTTGCTGGTGGAAATGTCTCTGTACTTTGTTCTCTGTCCGTGCTCCTTTACTTCATGTCCTCTGAATAACCTACATCTGGTTCAAGTTTTCCTTGTACCTCCCTTGTACACTTCAGTGGAATTTTTTTTTAACAGCTATTTTGTACATTGCAAGTTTTTTAGTACTTTAATTTCTAGAATAACAAATTTTTTAAAATCGGATGAGAATCCCTCCATGTCCTTTGTTTCTCTTTTTTAATTGTATTAAAATGGTTGTTTCAATAAGGGATTGTATAGCTATGTTAAAGATCTTTTTTTTTTTTTTATTGCAAAAACAAGACTTTTTGAAATATGTGTAAATTAACAGTGTCCTACTATTCCTGTTGTCGACAGGCACCATCTCCCTTGAGCCACATCTTGACCATTGTGAAAGATCAAATGTCTGTTAGAAACAACATTTTTTTAGATAGGACCTGTTGTATAAGCTGCATGTCACGAGCAAAATGCCTCCAAAATATTCTATGCATGGTCCCTTTGAGCCTCTTTGGCAATTGTGGAAGAACATAATGTCTGTTAGAAACTACATTTTTTAGAAAAAAATTTGGACCTGTAGTATAGCTGCATGTCACAGCAAAATGCCCCAAAAATTCAAAAATGACCATGAGCCACTTTTGACAACTTGTGAAGAACAAATGTCTATTAGAAACAATTTTTTTTTAGAATAGGACCTGTAGTATTGCTGTTTTCCAAAGCAGCATGACCCAAACAATTATAAAAATGACTTCTCAGCCACTGGTTTAAAAAATTGTGAAGGAGAAATGCCATTAGAAGCCTCATTTCTGTTCAAAGGACATTGATTATTGCTGTATCTCACTGAAAAACATGACCCCAAAAAATTATAAATATGACTTCTCAGCCCACTGTTAAATTGTGAGGGTGGAAATGCCACTTAAGAAGCCACATTTCATTTCCAAAAGGACCGATGATTATTGCTGTATCTCACGAGCACAATAGCCCAAAAATTATAAATATGACTCTCAGCCTCTGTTAAAAATTGTGAGCAGCTTGACCCAAAGACTTTGACAATGTGAAAAATTCTAAAGATGAAGTGAGGTACATGGATATATGGTTTTGTCATGAAACTTTGTGGTCTTTTCGTCTCCTCACTGAAAATCCAGCAAATGAACGGTTGGGAATTGAGATTAAAAATTGCAGTAAGAATATGATCATTTTAAAAATAAGTTTTTCAAAGAGGACCATTTCTGTTTGGAGAGGAATGTGAGTAGGACCAGCAACCTAAACGGTGACCTCAGCAATTGGGGCCACAAACATCATCAAGAGAATACAATGCCCTGATTCATTTTGATGAATGTCAAAAGATCCACATTTATATGTGGATAGCCGGGTGCGTTCTTGTCTGTAATGACTCCTCCGGGCTGTGCTGAGGTTGTGGTCCGCTCAGGATATGACCGCTGGCGCTGGGCAGGAACAACACCTCTATGGCGTGGCGAGCCAGCTCGGGCCATTCGTCCATTTTGGATACTGAAGCTCTATTGGATTCGGGAACACATACAAAAACATCGGTGAGAGGACGCAGTTAGTGTTTTCACCATGGATCTTTAGATGGTCTCTGGTGTTGTATCTTTGGCCTGCATTGCATGTGTTGTGAGGTGGTCAAAATTAAGATTGCCAGTGTTCACCCATTTGGCTTCTGCCACCTTGCCTGCTGCTGCCGCTGCTGCCTGCTTCGGCTGCTTGGCACTCTACTGCTGTCACGTCGCTGGCGTTGTTCCACCGTGACATTGATGAACTGGAAGCAGGACACAAACAGATGTCATCCAGTGATCAATCAGCAGGTTTCCATTCCTGCCATTTTACTCTATTATTTGGGTGTGGTGGAAGGAAAGTGCTGAGTTTCTGTTTTGTACCGGGGATCCAGGAGGGTGGCCACCCGAGTAATGTATTCATTTGATGGCCTTAATGCGAGATCATGTTGGAGGAAATGGGCATCCTAGCACTCATGTGAGAGGAGGAGCCTTGTGTTACCAAGATCTGGGTGAGGGGCTATAGCAACTGATCTTCCTCAGCTGTCTCATATTCACGCCCCAACCTCTTTCCAAGGCAGGGACGTCGGTGGTCTAGGAATACCTCCTCCTCCTCCTCCGCTTCCTCACGGCAGCTTCTAACACAGGCCCTGACTTGCCTAAATGATGCACCCTGAGGCTGAGTTCCGCCTTGCACTAGCTCTGGGACCTGATCACTGCCTAATGAAGACCGATAAAATTGTAGAAACTGTTCGGGCCTGTGGTTTTGACGGAGAGAAAGGCTCCGTGTCTGCATCTAGTGTCCGTTCTCCTCCTCCTTCGCTGGAGGGACCTGATGTTTCAGAGTGGTCCATACGATCATCCAGAACTAAGTTGCACCACCGAAAAAATGCTCATGACTGACATGGGCATTCGTCCGCACTGACCATTTGGTGGCTTCTTCAAAAATGGCAAGGATTGTGCAGAGCGCTTTCACCTGCCTCCACTCTCGGTGGTATCAACACCACGGAGGTCCGCACCGCTGCTTGTGCAGGCCATGTGTCACTTCGTACTGGTAATGCATTGCGCTGCTGCTCACAATCGCTGGAGCATGTGGAGGGTGGATTCTTGGTGTTGCCACGTCAACAATGTAACGGTTGAAGGGGGAGCCGAGCTGAGCTGCAACGCAGCCAGGCGGGACGAAGAAGGGTGTTGTGGAAACGGCGGAAGTGCAAACTTCAGACATCGAGCCTTCTTCAGCAGCAGTCCTGACCCGGGTTAGTTACTCTTTAGAAATTCTGGACTACAAGGTTCATGGCATGTGCCAGGCAAGGGTGTGCTCCAGCCTAGCCGATCTAAGGCGCGGCCAGCAGAATCAGATTTCCCCGTGTATCGCACTCCAACTTGCCTGGCACAAGGTTCTTGTCAACCAGCCAGCGCTCGGGTCTCGTTGCGGTGAGCATGTCCACAGCTCCTGACCTGTGTGTGGATGGTCTCCAATGGCAGATTAATTTTCATCTCGGCCTGGTGGGTCTCTGGGCACGTGATTGCCACCAGAGGACTTGGGGGAAAGAGCCCTGCACAATCACTGCGGTTTGAAGAGCGTGCGCCGAGCTGAGAGCCATCGGTTTCACCCCCAGATACATTCCACCCAGCTCACCAGTGAGCTGTCACAGAGATATAGCGGCCTCCTGGGCCGTGCGTCTAGTCAATGTGTGGTGGGGAGTGGACTTTTCAGTCACAGATGCAGACAACGCGATTGATATTTTTAGATGACAAGGGCTGGCAAGGGCAGGGAGGCTTTTCATGGCCAAAGGAACTGGCTGCTCGGCATTATGGTATTGGGGGCAGGCGTAGGGCCTTGCCCCGTGGCGGAAACCATCTGTGTCCACCAGACGGAAAGGCAAATTTTCCTAGGCAAAAGCCTGGCAACTGCCGACACTTCAAGGCTTTTGGCTTTGGGATGGTTTGGGGTTATGTGTTTCTTTCTGCTCCCAACCTGGGAAGACAGAAGGATGCGGCGAGACTGGCCGCTGTACGGCGTGCAGGTCGTCTAAAACTGTGGCGGAAGGAGAAGGGGTAGATGGGTCTTCTGGTGGTGCTGGTGGTACGTCGGGCGACGGTGGAGGTGAAGGCGGAGGCTGATCCCTGATCATTGGGATCTGGAGACATTGGCAGCTGCGGAACGCTTGGTGGTGGCGGGAGGAGGAGGAGGCGGAGACAAGGGTTGTGACAGTGGTTGGAGGCCCGGAGTCGGTCTGGGCATTTTTTGGCTAAGTGTTGCATCCATTTCACTCAGGCATTTTCTGCATGTGACTAGACATGTTTGGTGGTGGTTAACCCCTTGAGGTCTTGCCATTACTTATGCGGTTTACAGGCTAAGGCGGGCATATGACTTCGCTGGGTGCATCAGAGTGGGCTTGCTCAAAGATAGGCCTGGCTGAGAGGTCCTGTGCAACTTTTTTGACGGCGATAAGCTAGGAGCGGGGTATGCGGTGACCGTGGTTGGCGGTATCATTTTCAGCGGACTTCTGCGACCGCCCTCTCCCTTTTTGTGGCAGGACCCGTATTGACACTACCATCGTATTCATCCGCGTCCAGCTGATTGAAGGCTCGCAAGCAAATTTGCGGAAAAAGACCAGGGTGATCCGCAATGTCGTCATCATCTCTCATCAACACCGGTTGACTTGGTCGTCCTGACTTTCTGCATCCAGAAGCTGCGGGCTACAATAACAAGGGGCACTGCAATGGCGTTGCGACAGCCCGGGATTTTTTGCCGATTGACCGGCTTCCTTACTCCTCTGATGGGGCTTCAGTAAAGGGTCAGAGCAGACTAAATCATCATTTTGTCTTTTAACATGCCTTCTGACCCAACCGCATTTTGTCATCAAGAGGTCTTCGACAATGGGATTATCCACAGTGGTGGGTTAACGAGGTTGATCATTGTGGGCTGCTTCATGTTGGACGGATGTGATGATGATGCTGACGGTCTTTTGTGGCCGTGACTGGGAAGAAGAGGAGGTAAGACTGCTAGATGCAGGTAGCAATTAACACTGAGGACAGATGGGAGACATTGTTCAGGGTACTTAGATTCCAAGAGGGCCCTGAGCCACGCGTGACAGGCCTGACGGTCTGCAATGACGATCGCTGGCATGCGTGTTTGTCGCCAGCACTGGAAGGAGCACCTTTCTCTCGTACCTCTACCTCCATGTGCTACCCCCTCTTTGCTCGTCTTTCACCTGCATTTCGCTCCATGTTCAGAAATATAAAGATTTGAGAAGGTATGGAATTGTTTTGGAAAGTTTCTTATTAAAAGACGGCAAATCACAGTATTCTCATATCCCTCTAATTCAAACAAAAATTGCTGGATTCAAATTTAACTGCAAGGTTGTCTATCTAACAAATCTGGACTGGGCAAAAGTCAAAAAAAACACGTATTCTGTTATGTTTTCGTATAATACACGGTATTTTTTGCACATTTCAATTCACCTGTGGTGTCGTTATAGATTGCTGTTTTAATTTTTTCGTGGACGTGGCGTCAATGAACTATGTCTGGGTGCGCAAACAGTCAAAAAAAACATAATCTGTTAATGTTGTCGTTTAATAAACGGTATTTTTTGCACCTTTCAATTCACCATGTGGTGACTATAGAATTGCTGTTTAAGATTTACGTGGATGCTGCGTCAATGAAACTATGCTGGGGTGCGCAAAGTCAAAAACAGTTATCTGTTATGGTTTTCGTTTAATTCCTCGGTTTTTTTTGCACCTTTCAATTCATCCGTGGTGACTATTAGAATTGCTGTTTTAGTATTTACGGAGGATGCTGCGTCAATTGAACCAATGATGGGTGCGCAAAAGTCAAAAAAAACATGTATTGTTATGTTTTCGTAGTATGATTACTCGGTATTTTTGTCAAACATAACAACTGTGCTGACTACAAGATTGCTGGGATTGTAATTTAACTGCAGGTGGAATATTTCAACACGGTGGATTGGGTTAAATTGAAATGAAACACCTATCTGAAATGTTTACTGATAATAAATGTTGGAGTTTTGCACCTAACAATGAGACCATGCAGTTACTAGAATGATGTGTATTCCAATATAAGATCCAGGCTGCCCAATATCCAGGAAATTATTTTTTTTTTGTTTTTTCATAGCTAACTGTAATTATATGAGTTGTTGCAGTTGCAATGCTACACTAAGGTTTGGTGGAATACTTTTTCAGTGTTCCTTTATAGATAGAGCTTATCTGTGTACGCCCGCGCCCCCCACCCCCCCCGCTCCCCACGATGACTTTACAGCGCGGTAGATGCATGCTTTAATAATTCTCTAGCTATCTACATAAATCTTCCAAATTTAATCTACTAAATGGAGAGGATCACTGTAATAGTAGAGGTTTCTCTCGTGAAGAAATAGATAATTTCGCTGAGCTGTTTGGCCACAGGCAGAGGCGCACGTCCTATTCTATGAGACGCTGAGAGACACTAAGGCTGAAATGGATACGCTGATCTATGTAATTCGATGGGTCATGTGATTTTTTCCACGCCCAAGCGCAACCTTACACATCCCAGTAATGACGTCGCACCACATCTCACCTGCTCGATTCTGTATTTCTGATTTTGCTGGCGCCAAAATTACAGGAAGCGACGAAGAATGGCGCGATATTAATAGTTGTTGCACTGATTTTACCTGAATTATTCGCATGATCTGATATTTTCTATCACCATAAAATAACCTTGCCGTTTTCAACTTTTCGATAAAAAGTGCTCAAACATAAATTGCGATCGCTAGATCCGATAGCTAAGGGCTTAGTTAAATAGCACCCCCCCTCTCCTGGAGTGATCTCCGGTCGGAGCCGATGCTGCGGGATGTCAGCTGTAATATACTGCTGACATACCGCAGGGATCGTGCGAACTCTGTTTTAGAGTTTGCTGGATCCCCAGGACGTATGCATGTGTCCAGGTGAGTTAAGCCCCAAACGACCTGGACGCATTCATACATCCAAAGTCATTAAGGGATTAAAGCTATATACAACTTTGTGATTACTTTTTATTCCTGCTTTTTAATGCAGGCTGAACAAAAAAACAGCTGGTACAGCATTGCTTTATTGTTAATTTTTTGCAGCGTTTACCATGCAGGAAGTATTATGTGCTCATATGTATGTGTTATCAGGATATTAATTTAGGAATTTTTTTTCAAATAAGAAAATATAGTGTATGGGATAAAAGTTTACTCCACTTACAGTTTTCATTTTTAGAAGATGTTATTTAACTGTTGGTCTTTCTCAATTGGACTTACAAAAATAAAGGTAAACATAGCACCTCGTTTTATTGATTTCTCAATTTCTCAAACACTCCAGATTGTCCCTTTTTTAGAAGGGATGGATGCAGAAAGCACGAGTAGAGATCATGAAGGAACTGTTAGCGTGAAAACCAGAACACAACACAAGACGAAGAAAAAATAAAAGATCTGGTTGTGAACATTTCTAATAGATCGTTGTCTCCTTCATAGATATCTGTCATTAACAAAAGACTTAATTATGTACCAAATTTTCAACTTGATAAATTTAACTTTGAAGTAGATTTGTATAAATTGTGTCGTAAAATGAGGCTGAGAATGTTTTTTGGAAAACATCAAAAAACTAGAGACAAAACTACATCAGTGAGAGTGGCCAAGAAAAGTAATTTTGATCCTCCTATTAAAAACAACATGTTAGAGGCATTCCAACAGATGGTTAAAAGTGAGGTGTTTAGTCAGTGGGATAAAGTAAAACGGGATAAAAGATCAGGTTATATGACTAAGGAAGAAAGACAAGCTTTGAAAAATCTTAGAGAAGATGATAATGTGATCATAAAAAAGCGGATAAAGGAGGTGCCACCGTCATAATGGAAAAAAAGCCATATATTGAGGAAGCTCATAGACAGTTGTCTGATACTACAGTCTATGAAGTGTTAATACAAGATCCTACATCAGAAGTAGAGACAGAAGTTGGGAGGATTATTGAGGAAACTGTTTTAAATGAGGTTATTAAGCAAGAAGTAGGCAAGATGTTGTTGCCAGAAAATCCCAGAACTCCTGTTATGTATCTAGTTCCGAAAATACCTAAAACATTAGAATCTCATCCGGGCCGCCCGATAGTTTCGGAAATAGGTTCTGTTTTTGAACCTGCAGCAGTGTTTGTTGATGGTTTTTTGCAAAAGATAGTGGCTAAACTACCGATATGTTTGAAGGACACAACAGATTTTCTTAACAGGATTAATGTGATTGACTTGAGTGATGTTACGTTTTTATGTTCCTATGATATTAAGAGCTTGTATACAAATATCCCTCTAAAACAGGGTTTAGAAGCAGTTAAGAATAAATTATGTGAAGATGTAGGTGTCACAAATCAAATGATTGGTTTTCTTTTACAATTGTTGGAAGTAATACTTACTAGGAATTACGTTCGTTTTGGCGGCACTGTATTTGGTCAGCAACAGAGGACCTCGATGGGGTCTCCTGTCGCACCCAGTTTTGCCAATATTTTCATGGCAGGAATTGAACAGGGGCATGTCGTCCACGGTCCCTTTGGCCACAGAGTTCTTCTGTGGCTGAGGTACGTGGATGACATATTCATGCTATGGACAGGATCAGAAGATGAGTTGAGTGATTTTTCTTAATATCTTAATAACATTCATGAATTGTTGGAATTTTCTGTGTCATGGAGTCAGACTAGCTTAAATTATTTAGATGTTACAGTATATAGGGATGATAACACTTTGAGTACTACCTTATATAGTAAGCCTACAGAAAGAAATAATTTATTGAGATACGATAGTTTTCATGCACCTCAGACATTCCGTGAAATACCCAAGGGACAGTTCATGCGGGCTCACAGAATTTGTTCAGATTTGGAACATAATGATGAGGAGATAGCCAGGTTGGTTGAAAAGTTTGTATCACGAGGATATCCTAGGAAAGAAGTTGAATGCATTAGTAAGGAAGTTAGATTTATTCCTCGTGAAGAAGTTATGAAAAAGGTTAGTAAAAAATATCAAGAACAAGATGCGATATTGTATATGTCCACATATAATTCAGAAGCTGGCATTATCAGATGGGCTATATTAAATACCTGGAAATTCTTACAGAGTGATCCACAATATGGTCATTTGTTTACATGTTAGCCTCGATTTGTTTACCATAAGGGTAAGATCATAGGTAATGCATTAATTAGTTAAGACTTACATAAAAAACAAACGCGTCAAAAGTTTTTGAGCACACAAAAGAGGGGCACATACCCACGCCTTACCTGCCAAAACTGTAATAGCATAATCAAAGAGGACACGATCAGTCATCCAACGCAGGGATACCCAATTTAGGTTAAAGGTTTTTTCACGTGTCATACACAGAATGTAATCTATATGCTTAAATGCCCATGTGGTAAATCCTATGTCAGTCAAACGTCCAGACCAATGCGCATTAGATTGAATGAACACCGATCCCAAATACGTTTATTTAAAACAAGAGTTAAGTCAGAAGGTATGATGGAGGAAGGGACTGAAAAATATGGAGAATCATCAGTGGCCCGTCATTTTTTAGAATATTCTCATAATGTTAGTGAACTTAGGTGGTGTATCATTGAGGAAATTGCGACTGTGTATCAATAAGCTCTTAAGAATTTATTATTACATCGAGAAGTGTACTGGATCAACAGGCTTGAAACGTTGACACCGAAGGGGTTAAACGAGGATTGCTGTTGAAGTGGTGGCTGTAGTAAGCCGTAACATATGTAACAGTATTGAGATTTTGTATCCTTATGAAAGAGTGAATTTAGAAAAGTAACATATAGTAGGAATTTATAAGTATGTTTTTATTATGGTTTTGAGTGTTTTTAAAGTGTTTGTAATGTATTCTATTTAAAGGCTTAGCTAGCTAATTAGTAGCATGCTTGACAAAGAGGGTGTTTCCCTCGAAACGTAGCAGACATGCTACTTTGGAAAGATGTCGTCAGCTACTAACTCCCAAGCCTAAGTGTTGTAAGAAATTCCTGCTCCAACGAGACAGCAAGTAAGACTGTTCTGAATTTAAATGTCATAGTAATGATCTGATTGTTTTCACTGTGTCTAAGAAAACTTGTTTTAAAGAGATTAGAATAAATATGATTGTTATACAAATGATTAAGTGAACATTCTTTGAAAGACATATGAAGGATATTCTATTGGGTGGTTTTCTATTTTTTCTTGTGATGCAGCAGGGGAAATTACTGTTACCCTCTTATACAGGAAGAGATTAGGTGGCACAGGACCAAACCAGGAAACATTTTATTACTAAACGTGGCATAGAAAGATGAGGAACACTGGAACTGTTTTATTAAAATGAAAATAGAAAACTTAACAAGTAACTATTTATAGAAATCATTCCATACTATGCACATATATACGGTACATAAGTCCTGGTCAGGCCACAAACATACTGCTACCGCACCTTTAACAGTATTAATTCAATACAAAATATATGCATTATATATAGAGATGGGCGAATTTCTGAAAAATTAGGTTCGCCGACTTCGCAGAATTTTCAGACAAAATTTGTTTTGGTCTGAATTACATTAAAAAACAGCTATTTCCTGACTGCAGGGAGCTTGTAGGGTGTTGTAGAACGTTGTGCCATGCTTAAATATGCAGAGGGAGCTTGGTTTGGTCTTCATACAATGCTGTGTTTTAGTATGACACGCACATGACTGCCGCCACTCTTAGAATCGCTTCACTCTAAAATTCCCCGGGCAGTTACGGGGGCACAACCGTCCAAAAAATTGAAGCAGCAATGCAGCCTGATAAAGTCATGGCAGCGCCAGCCAGAAAAAAAAACAAGCTGAGGGCTAAGATCCTACCCTAGCGTCAAAGAACACAGTAGTAGGTTATTGGAGCCAGCACAGGTTTCAGCACAGTAAGGGGATGTCACAGCAGGGGTCTCTTCATGAGGCCAGAGCTTTAACCCCTTACCGCCGGAGCCAGTTTTGGCCTCTCTGACAGAGCCCCATTTTTTAAATCTGGCATCTGTTACTTTATGTCAGAATAGCTTTTTGACACTTTAACCTATCCATGTGATTCAGAAACTGTTTTATCACGACACATTGTGCTTTAAGATAGAAAGAAATTTTGGTCCAAAAAATGTTGATTAATTTGTGAAAAATATCAAAGTATCGTGAAAAATTTGAAAAATTTACCAATTTCAATCTTCAAAAATTTCTGCATGTAAGACAGATAGTTATTCCACTCAAAATAGTTTATAACTAGCATCTATCATATGTCTGCTGTAGTTTGGCATCATTATTTTAAATGTCTTTTTTTTTTCACGACATTACGAGGTTTAGAAATTTAGTAGTAATTTTAAGAAAATTTGCAATATACATTTTTTTAGGGACCAGTCCAGTTCTAACGTGACTTTGATTGGCCTGTATGTTAGGTACCCATATAAAGGACTTCATCTAAGAAAGTACACCCCTTAAAGTATTCAAAACACCATTTAGGAAGTTTATTTAACCATTAGGTGTTTCACAGGCATTAAAGCAAAGTGGAAGTGAAATTTCAAAATTTCACTTTTTTTGCAGATTTTAAATTTTTTTACATTATTCAAAAGAATACGGTAAATGTGATCAGGGAAATGCAACTTAATATTGATCTCCCATATTCTGATCTTTTCAGCGATATCCCATATGTGGCCCTAGTGCGCTATTTGGCTCAACCACAAGCCCCAGAATAGGAGGAGCACCTACCGGATTCTGGGGTTTCATTTTCATTACGATTTTATTTAGGGGCCATTTCAGGTTTGCGGACACCCTAAGGTGCTAAAACTTAATAACCTCCCCTAAAAAGACCCCATATTGCAAACTACACCACTTAAGGAATATATCCAGGGGTGTAGTGAGCATATCGACCCCATAGGTGTGTCACAAAATTTCTCAGCGTTAGACTGTGAAAATGAAAAAAAAAATTTTTTTTCCAACAATCTGCAATTTTAGCTGAAAATGTTTCATTTTTACAAGGAATCCTGGAAAAAAACACCCAAAATTTGTTACGCAATTTCTTCCAAGTTCGACAATACCCTACATGTGGGTGTAAACTACTGTTTGGGCGCATGGCAGGGCGTATAAGGGAGGGAGTGTTATTTGACTTTTGGAACGTAGATTTTGGTGGGGCTATGTCGCATTTACAAATCCCCAAAAGAACCAGAACAGGTGAAACCTTCCAGAAGTCACCCAATTTGGGATTCAGCACGCCTCATAGATCTCATCTATGGGTGTATTGTGCATTTTGGGTGCACAGGTGTTCCATAGTTTTTTTTTTGCATTGGGCTATGAAAATTAGGGGGAAAAACGCAATTCTGCCATTGTTTTTTGGGCTTCAATTTTACATCGTTCGCCGTGCAGTGTAAATGACAGGATATCTTTACTATGGGAGTTGGTATAATTGCAATGATACAGATTTTATATAGTTTTTTATGTTTATTACTTTTACACAATAGAAATAGGTCAATAAAAAATAGCGTTTTTATGATGTCCTGTTCTGATAGCCATAACTTTTTCACTTTTCTGTATACAGAGCTGGTTTTGGGCTTGTTTTTTGTGGGATGAGTTGACGTTTTTATTAGTACCATTATGGGCATATGCCGCTTTGATCACTCTTTATTAAGGTTTTTGTGAGGCCTTTTGAACAAAATACAGCATTCCTGGTAGTGTTTTTTAATTTTATTTTTTATAGCGGTCACCGTGCAGTATATCTGACATGCAAGTATTACACAGCAGGTCGATACGATTACAGTCATACCCAAAGTGTATATATTTTTTATGTTTTACTGCTTTTACGCAATCAAAACACTTTTATTCAAAAAGGAAAACACGTTTTTGCATAGCCATAACTTTTTTATTTTTCTGTGTAAAGAGCTGTGTAGGGGCTTATTTTTTGTGGGATTAGTTGACGTTGTTATTGGTATCATTTTTTGGGGGAAATACTTTTTGTTCAGTTTTAAATCTGGATTTTGGAAGAAAAATGTTTGGTGAAGAAAATACTGCAATCCTAGTAGTGTTTTTTATTTTTATTTTTAACAGCGCTCACCGTGCACTATCCATGACCAGTTAACTTTACTCTCTGGGTTGATACGATTACGGCGATATCCAATTTATATATTTTTTTTTAAATTTTGAAGCACTTGATAAAAAAAGTGTTTTTTTGTGTTAAATAATATTTATGCATCGCTGTCTTCTGAGAGCCATAACTTTTTTATTTTTCCGTATACAGAGACGTGTAAGGACTTGTTTTTGCGGGATGAACTGACGTTTTAATAGGTACAGCTTTGCCGTTTATATGAGTTTTTGATCGCTTTTTATTCCATTTTATGAGTAGGATGTACAAAAATCGCAATTCTGTGACTGTTTTTTGTTTTTTATGGCATTCACCATATGTGTTAATTCACGTGACAGATTTATAGGGTGGGTCGTTACACACGCGGCGATACCAAATATGGGTACTTTATTTATTTTTGAACTTTTTGGGGCGATTGGCGTTTGTAAAGGGGAAAAGGGCGGTGTACGTGTTGAGGTGTACGTGTTTTTAATTTTATTTTTTGTGTTTGTTTTTTAATTTTTTTCCTTTTTTTTTTTACTTTTTCAAATTTTTTTACTTTTCCCCAGTGGGGATTTGTAACAGCAAATTCCCACTGGAGAAAAGCAATCGTTAGATTGCTGTTAGAATAGTAGACCTGTACACAGCGTTACTGCTGTGTACAGGTCGCCATGGTAACTACTGACACCATGCACACAATGCAGTGTGGGCACGGTGACGTCACCAGACTACCCGGATGCTTTCAGAAAGCATCCGGGGAGTCGGGTAAGAGACCAGCGAGTGGCATCTGCGCCACTCGCTGCGCCGGATCGCAGGCAGCAGGAGCTCACTCCTCCTGCCTGCAGCTTCATTATCGCAGCCATGACAGGTTGCGGTAATGAAGCGTTAAACTCCGGCCGGGGGTGATGCGGCATGAAGCCAGCGGTAATTTACCGCTGGTTCCATGTCGCGATCGTGCGCGGCTTGCCTGCAAGCCCGCACGATCGCCAGGACGTATGCATACGTTCATTTGCGGGAAGTCACTTCCCGCTAGGTCGTATGCATACGTCCCATGTCCGGAAGGGGTTAAACCATCACAGAATATGACAGAACCTGTTCTGTTAAACGCTGATACATGTAGAGGCCCCCCACCCCCCGAATGAGTGGAGAGAGTGTCGACAGTAATTTTGCGTTGACGTTTCTGATCATTTTGCCCTTCCTTTCATCCGTCAGTGTCCACTTTCAGTCGGTCAATAATGCATCAGAATTGCTAAGGCCAAAAACAAACAGGAGTTGATCCAAAACAGAGATGAGCAGTAAATGGGATATTTGCATGTCTTCTTTGTTCTGTATCCACTCCTGCTTTTGGCTAGACAATCCTGATCCTTCCTGTTCCTTCTGACAGGGGAAAAGAAGGGGAAAAACAAACATAGTGGCAACATTATAGAGTGGTGAGGGTGGAAATAGCATTAGGAAACCACAGGGTGTTCCAGTGACAGCGGTCACTTGGCAGCAGCATGAGTAGGCAACAGAGTGGCACAATGACAAATTCTGGAGGTGGCAGCAACATCAGGAGCCCACAAAGTGGCACAATGACACAGTGTGGAGATGACATCATCAACAGCCGCAGCAGCATGAGGTCAGAGAGTGGCACAATGACAAAGTGTTAAGGTGGCACTAAAAGGAGTAGGCAAGAGAGTGGCACAATGACAGAGTGTGGAGGTCATGGTAGCAGCCACAGCAGCAGCATGAGGTCAGACAGTGGCACAATGACAAAGTGTGGAGGTCAGTACAGCAGCCACAGCAGCAGCATGAGGTCAGACAGTGGCACAATGACAGAGTGTGGAGGTCACGACAGCAGCCACAGCAGCAGCATGAGGTCAGACAGTGGCACAATGACATTCTGGAGGTGGCAAAAACAGGAGTAGGCCACAGAGTGGGACAATGAGAGAGTGTGGAGGTCACGGCAGGAGCAACAGCAGCCTCATGAGGTCAGAGAGTGGCAAAATGACAGAGGGTGGAGATGATTGCAGCAGCCACAGCAGCAGCATGAGGTCAGACAGTGGCACAATGACATTCTGGAGGTGGCAAAACAGTAGTAGGCCACAGAGTGGCACAATGACAGAGAGTGGAGGTGACGGCAGCAGCAGCATGAGGTCAGAGAGTGGCACAATGACATTCTGGAGGTGGCAAAAACAGGAGTAGGCCACAGAGTGGCACAATGACACAGTGTGGAGGGAACAGCAGCAGCCTAAGCAGCAGCAAGAGGTCAGACAGTGGCACAATGACATTCTGGAGGTGGCAAAAACAGGAGTAGGCCACAGAGTGGCACAATGAGAGAGTGTGGAGGTCACGGCAGGAGCAACAGCAGCAGCATGAGGTCAGACAGTGGCACAATGACAGAGGGAGAAGGTCATGACAGCAGCCAGAGCAGCAGCATGAGGTCAGACAGTGGAACAATGACATTCTGGAGGTGGCAAAAACAGGAGTAGGCCACAGAGTGGCACAATGACAGAGTGTGGAGGTCACGACAGCAGCCACAGCAGCAGCATGAGGTCAGACAGTGGCACAATGACATTCTGGAGGTGGCAAAAACAGGAGTAGGCCACAGAGTGGCACAATGACAGAGTGTGGAGGTCACGGCAGCAGCCACAGCAGCAGAATGAGGTCAGACAGTGGCACAATGAAAAATTCTGGAGGTGGCAAAAACAGGAGTAGGCCACAAAGTGGCACAATGACAGAGTGTGGAGGTCACGGCAGGGGCAACAGCAGCAGCATGAGGTCAGAGAGTGGCAAAATGACAGAGGGTGGAGAGGACTGCAGCAGCCACAGCAGCAGCATGAGGTCAGACACTGGCACAATGACATTCTGGAGGTGGCAAAACAGTAGTAGGCCACAGAGTGGCACAATGACAGAGAGTGGAGGTGACGCAGGGAGCAGCATGAGGTCAGAGAGTGGCACAATGACATTCTGGGGGTGGCAAAAACAGGAGTAGGCCACAGAGTGGCACAATGACACAGTGTGGAGGGAACAGCAGCAGCCTAAGCAGCAAGAGGTCAGACAGTGGCACAATGACATTCTGGAGGTGGCAAAAAGAGGAGTATGCCACAGAGTGGCACAATGACAGAGTGTGGAGTTCAGGACAGCAGCAACAGCAGCAGCATGAGGTCAGACAGTGGAACAATGACATTCTGGAGGTGGCAAAAACAGGAGTATGCCACAGAGTGGCACAATGACAGAGTGTGGAGTTCACAACAGCAGCCACAGCAGCAGCATGAGGTCAGACAGTGGCACAATGACATTCTGGAGGTGGCAAAAACAGGAGTAGGCCACAGAGTGGCACAATGACAGAGTGTGGAGGTCACGGCAGCAGCCACAGCAGCAGCATGAGGTCAGACAGTGGCACAATGACAAATTCTGGAGGTGGCAAAAACAGGAGTAGGCCACAAAGTGGCACAATGACAGAGTGTGGAGGTCACGGCAGGGGCAACAGCAGCAGCATGAGGTCAGAGAGTGGCACAATGACAGGGTGTGAAGGTGACCGCAACAGCAACAACAGCAGAGGCAGCATGAGGTCAGAGTGTGGCACAATAACAGGGTGTGGAAGTGACCGCAGCAGCAACAACAGAAGCAGCAGCATGAGGTCAGAGAGTGGCACAATGACAGGGTGTGGAGGTGGGTGGCAATACCAGTCTCTGGTAAAGATGGTGGTAGCCAGATGGAGAAACTGGCAGCATATGTGTGGCATCAGGCGGGTGGCGGCATCAGAATAGTGGCTGAGGCAGGTAGTTTGAACACAGACTCATTTCTCAAAGTTTGGGTGAGGCGTCATGGCTGATGTAATCTGACGCCTTAGGCATTGATGTGTGGAAATCCTGGCCGATCCACGCCTGATTCATCTTGAAAAAGGTCAGTCGTTCCACATTTCCCATGGACAAGCGGGTTCTCATTGGAGTAACGATGGCCCCCGCCGCACTGAACACCCGCTCTGATGCCACACTACTGGCCGGGCAGGACAACTTCTCCACTGCAAACTCGGCAAGTTGCGGCCACACATCCAGTTGGGCTGCCCAGTAGTCCAGCGGATCTTCTAACTAGGGTGGCAGAGTGCTGTCCAAGTAGGCTACCACCTGTTGGTTTAGGGTCTGCTCAAGGTTCTGCTGCTGCTGGCGAGTGCCCTCCTCACAAGGCGGGTGACGGAAGCTGCATATCAGCAACTCCAGACTTAGGTTGATGCTGATGGAGCTGGTACTGTTCCTACCCCCACCCCCCACCTTCCCACAGCAGCCGCGGCAGTGATACGTGAGCGCTGAGGAACCCCCGGTCAGACCTGTCAGAGGATGGACGATCACGCACATAGGTAGCGGCCAACTGACTACGGAGGATTTCCCTATAGTATTTGAGTTTGTCCTCCCTCTCAGCAGCTGGGAAAAAGACTCTCATCTTGGACCGGTAGCGAGGGTCCAATAGGGTGGATAGCCAGAAGTCATCCCTCTGCCAGATGGTGAGTATTCGGCTGTCACTAGCCAGGCAAATCAGCATGCTGCGGGCCATCTGCACAAGTGACTCCGAGGGACTCCCTGCCTCCTTCTCCACTGTATACTGCCACGGTGCTTGTGGGTCATCTGCCTCGTTTTCCTCATATCCATCTACCTCCTCCAGCTGCTCCTGCTCCTCCGCTCCTGTCACCTGGGTAGAAAAACCACTCATTTCCCCAGACAATGCTTGTGCTCCAATGTCCTCCTACTCCAGTTTAGTCCCCACCAGACTCATGTGGCTGCGAGATGTAGTCGCCACGTCTCCAGTACCCTGCCCAGACAGTTTTTACAGCATCTGTTCCAGCACATGAAGCAGTGGAATGACATTATTCATCCCGTAGTCCTGACGACTGACAAATAATGTCACCTCCTCAAATGGCCTCAGCAAACGGCAGGTGTCATGCATGAGCTGCCACTGGCTCACATCAAAGTTACACAGGGGAGTTTTCCTGTCCGCCTGGATCATCAAAAAATCGTTAAAGGCCTTTCTTGTTCATACAGTCGGTCCAACATGTGCAGGCTGGAATTCCAACGGGTGGAAACATCGCATATCAGCATGTGCTGGGGGAGGCTGTTATGCCGCTGCAGATCGAGGAGGGTGTGCCTGGCTTTGCAGGAATGGATGAAGTGCATTTACAGCTTCCTGCCCATTTTCAGAATCTTCTAAAGATCGGTGGAAGACTTCAGGAACCTTTTCACAACCAGATTAAACACATGCGCCATGCAGAGCACATGGACCATCTCTCCTCAGTGCAACGCGGACACCATGTTCCTCCCATTGTCTGTTACCATGGTTCCGATTTGCAGTTGGTGCAGAGAAAGCCACAGCTTGATTTCTTGCTGCATGACGCAGAGCAGGTCCTCCCTTGTGTGACTTTGATCGCCGAGGCAAGCCATTTGTAGAACTGCGTGACACCGCTGTACCCTACACATGTGGTATGAAGGAGCAGCACTTGTGGAGGCTGAGAGGGTGGTGGTGGTGGAGGAGGAGGAGGTGACAGACATTGGCGCAGGAGCAGCAGTTTGACAACGTGGAGAAGAAAGCGGCGTCTCCTGTCCAAGTTGTTGGTGTGGCCGGGCAGGAAGCACATTCACCCAGTGGGCCATAAAGGAAATGTACTGACCCTGACCGTAGTTACAGCTCCACACATTTGCGCTGCCGTGCACCTTAGAACAAACTGATAAACTCAAGGACTGGCCCATCTTCTGTTCTACATATTTGTGAAGGGCTGGTACTGCCTTTTTGGAAAAGAAATTACGGCTTGGAACTCTCCTCCTCGACTCGGCACAGGCCATTAATTCTCTGAACGGTGAAGAGTCCAACATTTGGAAAGGGAGGGACTGAAGTACCAATAACTTTGACAGGTATACGGCCAGCTTCTGCACCTTAGGATGGTTGGACGCATACTTTTGTCTCTTTGCAATCGCCTCGTTGAACGACTGCTGGCGCCATGAGGAGCAGGAGCATCTGGACCGATAGATGATGGCAAAGGGAAAAAGCTCCCTTCTGCAGAGGTGGTGGAGCCTTGACTGGCTGCAATGGCATGCGTGCTACTGGGCGCTGCTGCTGCTGTTGCTGCGGAGGCAGGATGGAACACCACATCTGAGCCACGTTTCTCCCAGGCCACCGGATGGTGACGCTGCATGTGTTGACGCAGGGCCGTAGTGCCAACGTTAGCTCCCTGGCCACGATTCACTTTCTGCCCACAGATTCTACATATACCCATATTCGGCTTCTCCGGTGTCTTAGCAAAGAACTGCCACACCGCCGAGTATCTGATTTTACCGCCAACGCTCCGCACGGAGTGACTACTGCCGCCGCTGCCTTACTGAGCACTTGTGCCGCTACTTTCATGGACCTGCAAAGCGGGTTTTCTACCCTGTGGTCGCTTGGCTCCCGACCTCACACTGCTGCTACCCTGCTGACTCACGGCCACACAACCCACTTGCTGGCTGCGCCACTGCCTGAAGCGCAAGCTGACGCCCTCTTCTCCTGAGGGATGATGAACCCCTTGCCTCACCCGGCCCCCAAGTGCGGTCGGTACTAACATCAATTTGTGTTTAGGTCAGCTTCCTCACACCGGTTTGGCATGCAGAGGTGCCCCCTCAAAACATGCCCCCCCATACACTTCACATCTAACTTTTGCCGCCTAAAAAAGAAGCAGGGGATTGGCCCCATTTCTTCCTGCCCAAGTAGCTTGGGGCTGCCCTCTCAATTGTTCATCCCCACTATTAGTGGCGTGAGCCCAGCCACATGTAGATCTTGGCTGAGGGAACCCGGAGGGGCAGAGGCAGGTTGAGGACAGGGAGGGCCCCTGACCCGCTGGGGATGCCAAAAAGTTTTGTGTTGACGTTCCCCCCGGGCTCTTGTCTGGGGTTGCAAAGTCATTGGGAGGGGAGTACCTAGTCAACCAACGGAACCCTTGGGGTTTTGAAAACCCGGCCCCCTACAGCACCGCAGTTCTGGCTCAAGATGACCCCCGCTTCGCTTCCCCTTTCTGTCTGGACCTGGGGCCGCTCCGCAATGTTTGTGCGCTCCCTCGCAGGTGAATACTGCCCCCCTTGTCTTACAACTGTTTTTTCTAAAAAAGTACAGAATTGTTTGATGAAGATATTTTATTGATAAATTCACACCCCGTATTTTACTCCAAATGATCCCACTAACAAGCTTGGGTAACCCTTTGGGTATAAATTGCCTCCACAAATGGGCGGGAAAAATTTATTGTATGTGCCGTTTAAAAACTCTGTGTATTTTACTGAATTTTAAAAGCAAAAACAGGTTTAAATTAAACCCTTTTTGGAAATTTTAAAAATTAGGGCTACAGGCAAAATTTATTTTTTGGGCCCGGTGAAAAAAAACCCTTTTCTTTTACTAAGTAAAAATGGGGGAAAAATATTTAGTCAACCCAGGGGTTTTAAAATTTTCCCGCAAAAGAAATTTCCCGGGCCAAAAATTTCCAGCTATGTAGCGGGGGTTAAAAACCCGGGTTTGTATTTTCGGAACGAAAAAAACAAAAAAACGGGTAATTAACCTTGGGAAAAAATTATCCCACGGGGAAACCCATTTCTTCTTTACCCGGGTTTGAAAAGAACTTTCTTTTAGTAAACCACAACAGCAGAATAACGCTTAATTAACCCGGGAAACTAAATTGAAAAAAATTTAAAGGGAGCAAAAAAAATTAAGTGGTATTTGGATTGTAAAAACGCTGTTTCTTTAAATGGGTAAAACCAGGAACAGGTTAGTTTCCCCTTTGGGATATTCAATGGTCAAAAAACTGAGCAGATAGCTTTAAAATGTATATGCCCGGGCTTTGGGCCCGACACTGGACTTCAGTTCCAATACCCCCCCCCCCCAAATTAAAAAAGAATTAAAACGTAAGAGAAGCAGTCTCTGAGAAAAGGGGTGACATGCCAAAAAAAGCTGTTTAAAAAGTGAGTACTTTAGTTTGAGAATCATAAAGCGCAGCGGGGGCAGCACCTTCCCTACCCCAGCAAAGTAAAAGGGAAATTTGTGGGGAGCGAGAAATGAAATTGCGGTGATGTCAAGAATCCCGCCGGCTCTGTTTGGGATTCATCCTGCACATGTCATGTAGGCTAAGCCTTTCTTCCTTCCGCTTTTTTTTTGCCCCATGTAAGGGGCCCTGTTTCACACCATTTTTAAAAAATCCCAAAAAAACGCTTTCCCTTCCCCCCCAATCACCCCAAACTTCGAATTCGTTAAGAATCGGGGTTTTCCTGAAATTTTTTAAAAGTATTCCATTCATTTGAATCAATTCGCCCCCTCTCTATCTTGGGTGTATTCCTCCTCTCCACAATTTTTTTCCAAATTTCCTTTTTAAAATGAGAAGGGAATTCCTTTTAACAGGGTGGGTTTATTTTTTTCTAAAAAATTTTAAAAATTTTACGTCAATTTTATTTAGACATGGGTTTTATTTTCCAGAGATTATGGGTCTTTCTGGTGGATTAAACTCGTCCTTATGGATCTTTGGGAGATCGTAAAAGGCTGCTATTTTGGGAGTCTGATTATGTACAAAGTTGTATTCTTTCTTTGTTAATAGACCTTCTTCGTATCCTTTTATACATCATTTTTTTAAAAATTTGTAGGTTTGGGCAGAGTTGGATCTGTTTCCCAATTTTTTAAAAAATTTTTCTTTTCAGCCAAAACCCCGATTTGATTCAGTATCATAAGCATGTCGATCTAATATCACTATTCTACCACCTTTACCTGCCGGGCGAATAATGATATTGTTATTTTCCTGTATTGTGGTAATGGCATTGCGTTCTTTCCTAGTTAGGTTTCCCTTCAAATACTTTTTAGCTTTTTGGATTTTTCTGTTTATTTTACATGAATCAGAAACCACTAGATTTTGGAATGTGTCAAAGGCCTCTGAATGTTCATTAGGAAGGTTAAATTTGATTTCACCTCTAGTGTTGTATGTTTGCGTATTGATACTTTTATCATCCCCATTTATTTGGGATTCTGATTTTCCCTTGGTGTCATTTCTCTTTTGAAAAATAATTTTTTATTACCTTATTTTATACCGATGTAAACGTCAAATCTAGAGATGGGCGAACCGATTCTAACGAAATGGAATCCGTTTAGAATTTCAGGAAAACTTTGATTCTGAACGAAGTAGAAGTCTGGGGTGATTCGCGGGAACGAAGCGTGTTTTTAATTGATAAAATGGCCGCAAGCACATGGCGTTACATGGGGCAAAGAAGTCTGGGAGGAAGAAAGGAGGACCCTCAATGACATGTGCAGAGATGAAGCCAATCAGAGACCTGCGGGATTCTGTGATGTCACCGCACTATATAAGTTCGGACGCCGTGCTCGCTCCTCACACTACTCTCGTTGTGCCGTGCTGTAGCTGCTACAGTAGCTCTAGCTGAGATCTCACACAAAAGAAATAACTTTTAAACAGCGATTTTTTTGGAGGGGGTGTCACAGCTTTTCTCAGAGACTGCTTCTCTTCCATTCTAATTTTGATTTTGTGGGTTATTGGAATTGAAGTCCAGTATGCGTCCAATTCAGCTGCATATACTTTTAATGCTATCTACTCAGTTCTGGAGCACATTGAATATCCAAGGGTTATCTAATCTTGTTTTTGCTGTTGTATTCAGTTAAAGAAAAAGCGTTTTTACAATACACATACCAGTTAATTTTGGCTGCTCATTTCTTTTGCTCAATTTATATCCAAGGGTTAATTAAGCGTGTTTGTGCTTTAGTAGTCAGTAAAAGAAACTGTGTTTTTCAACGCCAAAGAAGACATTTTTCCTGGTGATTCCTATAGAATAATTTATATCCGAAGGTTAATTAAGCGTGTTTCTGCAGTTGCAGTCAGTAAAATACACGTCGTTTTAACAAGCCACATACCAGTTAATTTTTGGCTGCTCATTTCTTTTGCGCAATTTATCCAAGGGTTAATAAAGCGTGTTTGTGCTATTGTAGTCAGTAAAAGAAACAGTGTTTTCAACGCCAAAGAAGAAATTTTTCCTGTAGCATAATTTATATCCGAAGGGTAATTAAGCGTGATTCTGCTGTTGTAGTCAGTAAAATACATGTCGTTTTAACACGCCACATACCAGTTAATTTTTGGCAGATCATTTAATTTGCGCAATTTATATCCAGGGGTTAATTAAGCGTGTTTGTGTTATTGTAGTCAGTAAAAGAAACTGTGTTTTTCAATGCCAAAGAAATTTTTTTTCCTGTAGCATAATTTATATCCAAAGGTTAATTAAGCCTGTTTGTGCTTTCATATTCAGTAAAATACACAGTGTTTTTAAACGGCACATACAAGTAAATTTCTCCTGCCCATTTGAGGAGCGCAATTTATATCTGTGACTGCTGGGTAGTGGATCCGCCGGACCACCGCAAGCGATGGTAGTTAAGCCACGCCAGGGAATGGAATCTAAGTAGCCCCCGGTTTTCACCAGAGCCCGCCACAAAGCGGGATGGACTTGCTGCGGCGTGAGGCTAACAGGTCGTTCCCCCTGACATGACTTGCTTGCGGTGGAGGCCGAGGTGCAGCGAGGTACAGAATCGTAGTCCGGGAATCGTAGTCGTGGGCAGGCAGAAGATCAGGGCAGGCGGCAATGGTTCGTGGTCGTGGACAGGCAGGAAGGTCAGGGCAGGCGGCAGAGGTTCGGAGTCGGGAAAACGTAGCAAGAGGTCTGGTACACGGTAGGGCGAGAACACACTTAGGGAACGCTTTAGCTAAGGCACGAGGCAACATAGATCCAGCAGGGAAGTGACGTGGGTGCAAAACGTATATAGGGACAGCGCCCGGCAAGTACCCAATTACCGACGCACTGTCCCTTTAAATGTACGTGAACGCGCGCGCTAGGGGACGCGCATGCGCATTCCGGCCGGCAGGGGACGAGGACCGGACGGGAGCAAGGCCAGGTGAGTGGATGGGACGGGTGGCGCCACGACCGGCAGTGCGGTCCGCGGGGATCCGCCGTGGGGAACGCGGGTGCGACCGCGGTCCGTACCATGGACCGCGGCGCAACCCGTTACAATATCCAAGGGTTAACCAAGCTTGTTAATGGGTTCATTTGGAGTCAAATATAGGGTGTGTATTTATCATATACAGATATCTTTAAACAGAGCCTGTACATTTTAGAACAAACAGTATGTCAGACAGAGAGGTGGCAGACTCTTCACCTGCGAGTGGCAGTGGCACAAACATATCTGGAGCAAGCACAGGTCACAGTACAGTAAGGGGACGTCGCAGCAGGGGTGACTCGGTGAGGCCAGAACGGCCGGTGTCATGTAGCGGCCGTGTGTTGATAAGCAACCCAATGGTTCTTGATTGGTTGAGTAGGTCATCAACTTCATCCCAGAGGACATCTGACAGCCCTAGCGGTGGGTTCATCAGATACAACTCTTAGTTGGCATGGCCTGGGAACAGTCAGCGGCCCTCACCTGTCCTCAACCCGCCTCTGTTCCGTTCGGGTCCCTCAGCCAGTAAACTAGTATGTGGTCTGGGCTCAGCGCCACTATACAGCAAGGACGAACAATTTGAGGACAGTCAGCAGCTACTTGGCAACGAAGAGGTGGGGTAGACATCCCATGCTTCTTGAAGTATTGATGTGGAGAGTGGCATGGGAGGTTTTTTGGCAAGCGTTCAGCCTCTGTAGACCAAGACCGGTGAGAAGGACAGCAGTGACGATCAAACACGAAGAATAAACGTGGTGGTTTGAATCCAGTTTCTGCGTTACACCAGTTTGTTCAAATGCAGCGTATGGAACTTGAAATGAAGGAGACCATAACTACAGGGAATGTTTTGGATGCTTATTTAGCATTCTGTGCCATTGTTGATTGAATTCAGTACAAAACTGGAATGGGACAACACAAAAAAGAAACAACAGCAAATGCTGCAAAACTCGCTTTGTTTGAACTTCTTCAGTATGAAGTGTCACGGGTATGGTGGATTTGCTGGACCACCGCAAGCGATGATGGCGTAAGCCATGCCAGGGAGCGGAGTCTAAGTAGCCCCCGGTATTCACCAGAGCCCGCCGCAAAGCGGGATGGACTTGCTGCAGCGTGAGGCTACCAGGTCGCTACCCCTGACGTGACTTGCTTGCGATGGCGGCCGGGGTACTGCGTGGTACAGAATCTTAATCCAGAGGCATAGTCAGGGACAGGCAGAAGGTCAGGATGGGCGGCAGAGGTTCATGGTCAGAGACGGGCAGAAGGTCAGGGCAAGCGGCAAACAGGCAAGGTCATGAAACGTAGCGGACGGACTGGCACACGGGTAATCAGGCAGGACTTCCAACACTCTCTAGACTAGGTAACGCACACCAACGAACTGGCAGAGAGTGCTGGGGGCGTATCCCATAAATAGGATCAGCGCCCGGCAAAAGACCAATTATCGGGACGCTGGCCCTTTAAATCCAGACCAGCCATCGCGCGCGCGCCCTAGGCAGCGGGTACGCGCGCAGAGGCCGGGACAGGCAGGATCAGCGTACACAGGAGCGTGGACGGGTAAGTGAACCGGTGCCCGGGCAGCAGGGAGGTGGTCGCGGGCAACCGCGGCACCCACGCCGGACCCCCTGCGTGCACGGGGGCAGCAGCGGGGGGCAGCGGTGCCCGCGCCAGCCCCCATTACATGAAGAATGTGAATCGTATGTCCAACTTACAGAAACTAAAAACACAAGTCCTTCTGGAGGCCCTCCCCTGTTACCGGTGGAACAAATTACATCCACACAATTTCAAGTGTTTAAAAAAGCAAGTTTTAAATGTTCATTTTTTAAAGAACAATACCACAGGGATAAAAAAAAGTTTGCTAAAACTATTACCCAGGTGTCCGTTTTTAAAGCAGTGGAAAATTCTTAGCTGCATTTGTAATGGAAAAGGCCCTCACACAACCGCCTCCAACTATAAAATAAATAAAACAAATAAAAATTTTTTAGACCTAACAGAGAAAGATTTTTACTCACCCTCGTCTGTCTATCTGTTACCGTACCCTTGCCTTCTCCCTTTGCCCACGAACCATTGCCCCCTTTCCTGACCTTCCCGTTGCCCCCGACCGATTTTGCCTTACGTTTTTGTACTATGTTTGAGCGTTTACGTTGGCCATCGACATGTCGAATGGTCGTAGTCGACCATTCGAAAGATAGTCGATAGTCGAGGGTAGATTTGATCAGGACCATTAAAGTTATGGGAGAGCAAAAACCCTTTCATTCTTACCCCCAAAACGGGGCGGGAAAAGCTAAATTTAAAAATCTACAACTTCAAATGGATACGTGCACATCTTGGGCAACAATTTAGTTTTAAAAGCCACAGAAAAAAATCACAGAATTCAATACCCTGCTTGTACCACGCATGACCCTTAAACCTGCATCCCCCCAAAAATTTTAAAAAGTGCCGGGGAAAAAAGGAGTCTTTAAACCCACCATTTTAGTTTCACGGGACTTTGACTATACCGTCCGGGCCACAGCATGACCCCCAAAACCCTGCATGCCCCCCAATTTAAAAAGTGCAAAAAAAAGGAGTCTTTCAACCACCATATTGTTTCACGGGACATAGAATCCCGTCCTGGGCCACACATCCCCCAAAACTTGCATGCCCCAATTAAAAGTGCCGGGGGAAAAAGGGGTCTTTAACCCATTTTAGTTTCACTGGACATATACGTCCCTGTCCTGGGGAGCGTTGCCCCCTGTATGAGTCGGACCCAAATTTAGCTTCACTTGGGAAAAACTGGGGTTAACGCTCCTGTTCCACCCAGGGGCCCTTTTTTTGGGGATTTTTTTTCTGATTTACTCAATGGCTGGAGGAAATTGTCTCTTACTTTTTTTCTCTTTCCGGCTCCATACTCCATGTCCCCCTGAATAACCTACATCTGGTCAAATTTTCCTGTACCTCCCTTGAAAAATTCAGAGGAAAAATTTTTTACCAGCATTTTTTACATGCAAGTTTTTTAGAATTTTTAATTTTTAAAAAACACATTTTTAAAATAGGATGGAAAACCCCCCAGTCTTTTTTTCCTTTTTTTAATTGTATTAAATTGGTTGTCTCAATACAGGGGTGGATAGCTTGTTAAGATCTTGCAACAAAAGTCATTTTTCAATATGTGTCCCTTAACGGTCCCCCACCCATTCCTGTTTCTGACAGCACCATACCCTGACCATCTTGACAATTGGAGGAAACAAATGTCTGTTAGAAAAAACATTTTTTTAAAAAAGACCTGTAGTATAGCGCATGTCACAGAAAAGCCCCCAAAAAATTCAAAACATGACCCAGACCCTTTTTTGACATTGTGAAGAACAAATGTCGGTTAAAAAAAACATTTTTTATAATGGACCTGTAGTATAGCTGCTGTCACAGCAAAATCCCCAAAAAAAAATTTCAAAGCATGCCCCTTGACCCGTTGGACAATTTGAAAAACAAATGTCGTTAAAAAAAAACTTTTTTTTTAAAAGGACTGTAGTATTGCGCTTTTCAAAGCAAAACCCCAAAAAATTTAAAAAAAAAAGACTTCTCACCACTGTTAAAAATTTGTGAGGGAGAAATGCCATTAGAACCCACATTTCGTTCCAAAGGCCCATGATATTGCTGTATCTCCCCGAACCCCCAAAAAAATTTTAAAATGCTCTCACCACTATAAAAATTTTGAGGAGAAATGCCATTTTAGAAGCCACTTTCTGTTCCAAAGGCCCATAATTATAGCTGTACTAAAAGCAACATGACCTCAAAACCATTGACAAGCAAAATTTCAAAAAGATAGTGGTAAATGGAATAGGTGTTGTCAAAAACCCTTGCTGTTTTTACAGCCCTCCAGCAAAACCACAAAATGAACTTTTGGGGAAAAGAAATAAAAATTGCGAAGAAATTCTTTTTAAAAAAAAAAATTTTCAAGGGGACCTTTTCTGTTTGAAGAGGAATGTAAGTATGGAAAACTAACGGTGACCTGGCAATTGGGGTCAAAACATTCATCAGGAACAGCCTGATTCATCTTGATGAAAGTAACGATCGACATTTTCTCTGGAAAGCCGGATCTTGTCTGAATGACTCCCCCAGCTTCTAAGGTCCGCTCGATATGACGCGGCTGCTGGGCGGGACACCTTTACGGCATGGCGAGGACTGGGCCTTTCGCCCATTTTGGATACCCAAAAGTCATGGGTCCCGGGAAAACCATACAAAAAACATTGGTGTTAACGCGGATAGTCGTGCACCTGACTTAAGCTGGTCTTGTTTGTTGGTGTGGGCCCTGCATTGATGCGTTTGGGGGAGGGTAAAAAAAGATTTCCGACGTCACTCATTAGGCTTTTTCCACCCTGCCGCGCTGCGCCGCTCGGGATCATGGCACTCACTGTGTCACGTCGCTGATGTTGTTCCCCCGTGACATTTGGGGAACTGAACAGCCAACAGTTCTCCGTTGATCAATCACAAGGTCTCCATTCCTGCATTTTTACTTCCCATTTGGGTGGGTGGAAAGGGAAATGCAAATTTTTTTTTTGTACGGGGATCCCGGAGGGTGGGGCCCCCCAGTAACTGTGTTTTATTTTTATGGCCTTAAAAGCGGGATTTTGTTGGAGGGAAAAGGGGTCCCGCACTATGTAGAGTAAGCCTTTTATTTTTCCCAACCTTGGTCAGGGCACTAGCAAATGATCCCTTTCATCTTCCTCCTCCCCCCCCTCAAATTCCGCCAACCTCTTTCCCCAAGGCAGGGGCGTCGGTAACGTCGGGGTCTAGAATACCTCCCCTCCTCCCCCTCCGCTGCCTCCGGACAGCTTTAACACAGCCCCTGACTTTCCCGAGTGTGCACCCCAGAGCATGGCCCCTTTTTTAGCCCTGGACCCCCAACCACTGCCTAAGAAGACCGATGAAATTTTGAAACTGTCGGGCCCCTTTGGATTTGACGGGGAAAGGCTCAGTGTCCCATCTGTGTCCTTTTCCTCCTCCCCCCGCGGGGGACCTGTTTTTTTCAGGGTAACATCGTTTTCCCGAAAATAAGATTACCACAATGTATGCTGACAAGGGCATTGTCCCACGACCATTTTGGGGGCTTCTTCAAAACTGGAAGATTTAGAGCTCTTTCCCTGCCCACTCTCGTGGTCAACACCCCGAGGTCCCCACCCCTGCTTGTCAGGCCCTGTGTACTTTGACTGCGAATGGGATTGCGCTGCTGCCACAATCGCTGGAGCATTTGGGGGTGGAATTCCGCGGTTTCCCTCAAAAAGGGGGACGGGTTACGGGAGGCCGGCTGACGCGCAACGCAGCCAGGGGGACGAAGAGGGGGCGAACGGCGGGAAGTCGAACTTAATTCGACCTTCCTCAGAGGCAGTCCAGACCCCGGTACTCTTTAGAATTTCTGGACCAAAGGTTCGACTGTGCCAGGAAAGGGGTGTGCTCCAGCCCACCCACTTTAAGGGGGCCAAATTTTCCCGTTATGCACACCACCCTTGCCTGACAAGTTTTTTGGGACCCAGCCAGCGCTCGGTCCTTGCGGAGACCTCCCCACCCTGACCTTTGGGGGGACGGGCTCCAAACAGGTTTAAATTTTAACCCGGCCCTGGGTTTCTCTGGGCACGTTAGCCCCAAACCTTGGGGGGAAAGAACCCTGCCCATCCCCTTCGGTTTTGAAAAGCGTGCGCCCCACCTGGACCCCCCCCCCCAGAAAAACACCCACCTCCCCGTGAGCTGCACAGAGAAAAACCCTTAGCCCGGATTAAACCCCCTGTGTCGGGGCCAAATGGCTTTTCCGGCCACAGTGCAGAAACGCGCTTTTAAATTTTAGATGACCGTGGCTGGCCAGGGCGGAAAATTTCTGGCAAAGAAAAGCCTGCTCGCATCTGGTATTGGGCACAAGGGCCCCTGATGGCGGGAAGCCATCTTGTCCCCCCAGGGGAAAGGGAAATTTTCCAAGGCCAAAACGCCCGCAAGCCGACATTCAGGTTTGGCTTTGGGAAGTTTGGTTAAATTTTTCTTCTGCTCCCAAACCCCGGAAAACGAAGGGTGGGTGCTAACTGGCCGCTGTACGGGGGGCAGGTCGTCAAACGGGGGAAGGAGAAGGGTAGGATGGGTCTTGGGGTGCTGGGTACTCGGGCGAGGTGGAGGCTGAAGCTAGGCTGATCCCTGATCATGCCCCTGAGAGACATGGGCACTGGGGGAAACGTTTGGTTTTGCGGGGGAGGGGGCGGAGACAGGGGGTTTGGACAGTGGGGGCCCCGGCGCGGTCGGCCTTTTTTGGCCAAGTGTTCCCCCATTTCAACCATGCATTCAGCATGGACTAGACATTTTGGGGGGGTTTAACCACCTAAGGTTTCTTGCCTCTATTTTTCTTTTCGGCAAGGCGGCAAAAACATCGCGGGTGAATCAGAGGCTCCCAAAAAAGGGCCCCGTTGAAGGCCTGACCTTTTTGAGGGCAATAACGGGAGCGGGTTTGCGCTGACCGTGACTGGCGGAATCAATCAGGGACTTCTTCGACCGCCCTCTCCCTTTTTGAGGCGGAACCCGTACTGACACTACCCGATCGTCTTCCTCCTCGTCCAGCGATGAAGCGCTCGCAAGCAAATTCTGCTTAAAAGACCACGTTGGATCCGCAATGTCATCATCATCATCATCAACACAGGTGACTTCGTCGTCCTGACATTCTGCATCCAGGTGTTGCGGGCTACAAGCAACAGGGACTGCAAGGCATTGTCGACCGCCCGGGATTTGTATTCGGATAATAAAAGGTATTTTTTGGCACCTATCAATTCACCTGTGGTAACTACACAATTGCTGGATTCAAATTTAACTGCAAGGTGGCTCTATCAACAAATCTGGACTGGGCAAAAGTGCAAAAAACACGTATCTGTAATGTATTCGGATAATAAAAGGTATTTTTTGGCACCTATCAATTCACCTGTGGTGACTACAAAATTGCAGTATTCACATTTAAGTGCAAGGTGCCTCAATGAACAAAGCTGTAGTGCGCCAAAGTCAAAAAACACGTATCTGAAATTTATTCTGATAATACAAGGTATTTTTGGCACCTTTCAATTCACCTGTGGTGACTACAAAATTGCAGTATTCACATTTAAGTGCAAGGTGCCTCAATGAACAAAGCTGTAGTGCGCCAAAGTGAAAAAAACACGTATCTGTAATGTATTCGGATAATAAAAGGTATTTTTTGGCACCTATCAATTCACCTGTGGTAACTACACAATTGCTGGATTCAAATTTAACTGCAAGGTGGCTCTATCAACAAATCTGGACTGGGCAAAAGTGCAAAAAAACACGTATCTGTAATGTATTCGGATAATAAAAGGTATTTTTGGCACCTTTCAATTCACCTGTGGTGACTACAAAATTGCTGTATTCACATTTAAGTGCAAGGTGCCTCAATGAACAAAGCTGTAGTGTGCCACAGTGAAAAAACATGTATCTGTAATGTATTTGGATAATAAAAGGTATTTTTTTGGCACCTATCAATTCACCTGTGGTAACTACACAATTGCTGGATTCAAAATTAACTGCAAGGTGGCTCTAGAAACAAATCTGGACTGGGCAAAAGTGCAAAAAACACGTATCTGTAATGTATTCGGATAATAAAAGGTATTTTTTGGCACCTTTCAATTCACCTGTGGTGACTACAAAATTGCTGTATTCACATTTAAGTGCAAGGTGCCTCAATGAACAAAGCTGTAGTGCGCCAAAATGAAAAACACGTATCTGTAATGTATTCGGATAATAAAAGGTATTTTTTTGGCACCTATCAATTCACCTGTGGTGACTACAAAATTGCAGTATTCACATTTAAGTGCAAGGTGCCTCAATGAACAAAGCTGTAGTGCGCCAAAGTCGTATCTGAAATGTATTCGGATAATAAAAGGTATTTTTGGCACCTATCAACCTGTGCTGACTACAAAATTGCTGGATTCTAATTTAACTGCAAGGTGGATATATCAACAAAGGTGGAATGGGCAAAATTGAAAATGAACACCTATCTGAAATGTATACTGATAATTAAAGTGGAGTTTTGCACCTAACAAAGAGACCTGCAGTTACTAGAAAAGATGTGTATCCTAATATAAGTTCAGGAAATATTTCAATAGAAAACTGTTAATAATAAAGCTATTGCAGTGCAATGTCTATACTAAGTTTTGGTGAACTTTATCCAGTATTCTTTATAGAGCTTGTCTGTGTTCGCCCGCGGGGGCACCCCCTCCACCCCCCCACCCCGTGACTTTACAGCGGTAGATGCTCCTTTAAAATTCTCTACCTAACTACATAAAATCTTCCAATCTCTAATCTAACTAAGTTGTAAGGATCACAGCTAACAGTAGAGCTTTCTCTGTGAAGAAATAGAATAATTTCGCTGAGCTGTTTGGACACAGGCAGAGCGCACGTCCTACTGCTCTGAGACGCTGAGAGACACTGAGGCTGAACAGGAAGGGCTGTTCTATGTAAAACGAGGTCATGTGATTTTTCCAGCCAATCGCAACCATACACATCCCAGTCATGACGTCGCACACACATCTCACCCTGCTCTATTCTGTAAGCTGATTTGCTGGCCGCCAAATGACAGGAAGCGCCAAAAATGGCGCGATCTTAATAGTGATGCAAAATTTTAAAACCTAAATTTATCGCTGATAAAAAAATTTCGTTTCAACATAAAAACTGTGCCATTTAACTTTGTCGAAAATAATCCTCAACACTATTTAGTCCCATGCTACACCTGGCTCCCACCGAAAGCAATCCGTCAGGGGGCGACCTAGAAGACCCCCGCTGTAGCAATCCATCCCTTTTTGGGGGCGGGGCTGGTAAAAAACCCGCAACCTACTTAGCCCGATCCCTGGTGTGGCTATTGCCTCACTTGCAGTTTCCCCAGTGGATCCACTACGCGCCGTGACAACATGAAGCAGGGAATGAGTTTTTTAACCGAGTCCGGCGACTGAAAAAATAAGTGTCCGATAAAAGGGCTGAGCAAAGGCAGGTTCACGCATAGCTGCCACGGGCCGACACAAAAATTTAAAAACAGGGGGTGTACCTGTCCACTTGGACCCAAAAATAAACCATTAGTACCTTTTCTTTTTCCATAGAATCTTTTCCAACATATGGGGGGAATTCCTCGTTTGAAAAATGTCACATACAGCCTTTTTTGGGGGGGCTGGTCTGCCATGCAGCTTAAAGAGGGTTTGTTTGGGTGGTGTAAGATTGGTGAATTGCATCAAAGTTTGCCCCCTTTTTAGTTTCTTGCAGTGGGTGTAAGTAGAAAGGGGGCGTTTTCTAAAAAAATTCGTTTTTCGCGATCGCGGAATTTTCCGAAAAAAATTTTGTTTCGGTCCAAATTCTTGGGGAGGGCGCGTTAAAAAAACATATTTCCGGGCTGCACAGAGCCTGAGGGTGCTTAGAACTTGTGCCTTTTAAAATGCAGGGGAGCTTGGTTTGGTCTTATTAGTGTTGACGATTATTATCGACAAAGTTGAAATCGGCAAGTTTTTAGGGTGATCGAAATTTTTAATCGCGATAATTAAGGCTAAAATCGTGCATTCTATTAAGTCGCCCTTTTCGGCGTTCCTGTAATTTTGGGGCCAAAAAATCAGATTCAGAATAGAGCAGGGTGAATGGTGGCGACGTCTGACTGGGGTGTTGGTTGCGAATGGCTAAAAAAATCACATGACCTGTTTTACATGAACAGCGTTTCCTGTTCACCCTATGTCTCTCAGCGTTTCATAGGAGTAGGACGTGCGCTCTCCTGTGGCAAACAGCTCGGGAAATTTTTCTATTCTGTACAGAGAAACCTCTACTATTGCTGTGACCTTAAAATTTTAGTTAGATTAGAGATTGGAAGTTTTAGTAGTTAGGTAGAGAATTTTAAAGGGCTCTACCCCCTGTAAAGTCCGCGGGGACGGGGGGGGGGCCCCCGTGGGCGAAACAGACAAGTCTATAAAGAACATGGATAAAAATTTACCAAAACTTTTGAGACATTGCACTGCAATATTTTACATTAACATTTTTTATTTAAATATTTCCCCGGAATTGGGCAGCCCGAAAATTATATTAGGATCACATCATTTCTGTAAATGCGTCTTGTGTTGGGGCAAAACTCCATTTTATTATCAGTATACTTTCAGATGGTGTTCTTTTCAATTTACCCCTTCCCCTTTTTCATATATCCACCTTGAAATTTTAAAACTGAAAACAGCAATTTTTTTAGACACCCCCCAAAGGGGAATTGAAAGGTGCAAAAAAAACGTGTATTTTACGAAAAATAACTACCCGGGGTTTTTTTTTTTGACTTTGGCGCACTACACTTTGGGTTTTGGAGGCAGCTTGCACGTAAATCTGAAAAAAAGCAATTTTTTGACACCACAGGTGAAAATTTAAAGGTGCAAAACAAACCGTGATTTACGAAAAAAATAAAAAATAGTGTTTTTTTACTTTGGCGATACACTTTTTTCATTGACGCGCTTGCACGTAAAACTGAAAACAGCAATTTATGAACCCCAGGTGAAATTTAAAGGTGCAAAAAAAACCGTTTTTATTATACAAAAAAATAAAAGATACATGTTTTTTTTAATTTTGGGGGCCCCTACAGCTTTGTTTCATTTTAGAGCTTGCAGTAAATCTGAAAAAAAGCAAATTTTTTAGTCACCACAGGTGAATTGAAGGTGCAAAAAATACCGTGTATTTTTTCGAAAACAAACGATTTAAAAGTTTTTTTGACTTTGGCGCACTACACTTTGTTCATTGACCAGCTTCACGTAAATTTAAAAAAGCAATTTTATATCCCACAGGGGAAATTTAAAGGGGGCCAAAAATCGGTGTATTTTAACGAAAAAAATAAAAGATACGTGTTTCTTGACTTTTTTTCCAGTCCAGATTGTTTTAAAAAGACAACCCTTCAGTTAAATTTGAATCCCCGATTTTTTTTTGATAAGGGATTTGGAAAAAGTGTGATTTGCCGTCTTTTAATAAAAGACTTTCCAAAAACTTTTCCTGCCCTTCTCAAATTTTTTTTCTTTGAAAATGGGGCGAAATGCAGGTGGGTTGGAGCAAAGAGGGGGGGTGCACATGGGGTAGGGTACAGAGAAGGTGCTCCTTCCCTGCTGGGGACAAATGCAAAACCAGCGGGTTGTCAGTTGCAGGACCCAGGGTGTCATCGCTGGGTCAGGGCCCTGTGAAATCTCAGAACGAAAAAGCGCGCCCCAAACTGTCCATCAGTGGTTAATCAACCCCCGCATCCAGCATTTTACCCCCTCTTCCCCCCAGTCCGGCCACAATTTTCTCTCAGCATCATCAGCATCCGTCAAAATGAAGCAAAGGGCACCCCAAATGTCAACTGGTACCCCCATGTGGATAATGCTTGCTAAAGGGGACCTCTTTGATGACAAAATGCGGTTTGGGTCAGAAGGGATGTTAAAAGATCAAAGGATGATTATCTGCTCTAACCCAGTTACTGATGCCCAAAGGGGGAGAAAGGAAAACCGGGCAATCGGGGGAAAAATCCCGGCGGTCGGCAACCCTTCAGGCCCTCTTGCTTGTCCCGCAGCTTCGGTGCAGAAGGGCAGGGGACCAAGTCAATGGTGTTTATGTAGAGATGACGACATTGCGGGTCCTCGTGGGCTTTTAGCAAAATTTTCTTTCGGACTTATATGGGGCAGGAGGAAGACGATGGGGGGTAGTGTCAAAAACGGGTCCCGCCACAAAAAGGGAGAGGGGGGGGTGCAGAAGTCCGTGATTGATTCCGCCACCACGGTCAGTGCAAACCCCGCCCTCGTTATTGCCTTTTAAAAAAGGTCCAGGACCTCTCAAGCCCGGCTTCTTTGAGCAAACCTCTGATTCACCCGCGATGTCATATGCCCCCCTTTTTCCTAAACCATAAGTAGAGGGAAGAACCTTAGTGGGTTAAAAACCACCAAAAATGTCTAGTCACATCAGCGAATGCATGAGTTGAAAATTTTGGAGGAAAACTTGGGCCAAAAAAAAGGGCCCGACCCACGCCGGGCCCCAAAAACTGTTTTAAAACCCCCTGTTCCGCCTCCTCTCCTCGCCACCACCAAGTGTTCCTCAGGTGCCCATGTTCTCAGAGGTTTATGAAACAGGGATCAGCCTTCCCCTTCAGCCCCCACCGTTTGCCCAAATACCACCAGCACCACCAGAGGGCCCATCCCACCCCTTCTCCTTCCCCCAGTTTGGGACCTTTCAGGGCCCTTTCAGCGGGGCCAAGGTTTTAGCAGCCAGCCCTTTGTCTTCCGGTTTGGGAGCAGAAAAAGAAAAACTTTAAAACCCCAAAACCTTTCCCAAAGCCAAAAACCTGAATGTCGGGATTGCCTTTCCGTTCTGGGGGACACAGATGGGTTCCGCCAGTCCCTGGGCCCCTTTCCCTTTCCCCCAAAACCAGGGTTGCCGAGCGGCATTTCTTTGCCCCGGAAAAGCCATCCGTGCCCTGGCCAGCCAAATGTCATCTAAAATTTTCAAGCGGATTGTTTTCATCTGTTTGGCCGGGGAAAAATTTCCCTCTGACCCCCCGAACATGGGCTAGTAAGCACGGCCCAAGGGGCCCCTATTTTCTTTTGTGAAGCCCCACGGGTGTGAGGGGGTGGATGTCTCTGGAGGGAGGTTTGGGGTTTCAGGCTCGGCGCAAAGCTCTTCAAAAAACCCCAGGGATGGTTTCAGGGCTCTTTCCCCCAAGGTCCCTTCCTTTTTGGGGGCATTTACGTGCCCAAGGGGAAACCAAGCCCTTTTGGGAAAATTTTTCTGTCTTTTGGGGACCGTTTTTCCCCCAGGTCAGGAGTTGTGGGGGGCTCTCCCAACGAGACCGAGCGGGTGGCTGGGTGACAAGAACCTTGTGCCAGGGAGGGGGGTTTTTGCGTTTAAAGGGGAAATCTGGGTGGCCGCCCTTTAAAATCGGTGGCTGGGAGCATATTCCCCTTTCCTGGGGCCCTTTTCATGAAACCCGGGGCGTCCATTTAAATTTTTTAAAGGGGCTACCCCGGGGTTTGGGCTGCCTGTGAAGAAGGCTCGGGTCTGGTTCGCATTCCGCCGTTCGCACCTGCTTCACCCGCCTGGTGCGTTGCCGGGCAGTCGGCCTCCCCCTAAAACCGTCTCATTGTTGACGTGGCAACACGCGGATTCCCCCTTTCCCAGCTCCCGCGATTGTGGCAGCAGCGCAATGCCATACGCAGTGAAGTGACACATGGCCCCCACAAGCAGCGGTGCGGGCCTCGGGGTTTGGCCACCGAGAGTGGAGGAGGTGAAAGGCCGTCAATCCGCCCGTTTTGAAGAAAACCAAACCCAAAAGGTCAGTGCGGACAAGCCCTTTCGCATGGCATTGTGGGACTTAGTTCTGGAACGATTTGGACACCTGAAACAACAGGTCCCCCCAGCGACGGGGAGGAGACGGAACAATGCGGACACGGAGCCTTTTTCCCGTCATATCACAAGCCCGACAGTTTCACAAATTTTTTCGGGCTTCATTTGGGAGTGGTTCGGGGGGCCAGGCTAGTGCAATGTGGGGCCATTGTCACGGTGGTCCCGCAGCCCCCCGGGGCGCGGGGGGCACTCGCGCGGGCCCCCCGCCGGGGTCCGGCGGCCCCTGCCGGTCCCGGGGGGTTTCGGGGCCCCGGGGCGCCTGTTTCCCTTTTGCGCCCCCGCGTCCTCCCGTTCTCCGGGGCCCGGCCCGGGTGCGAAACCCCGCCCTTTAAAAGGCCCCGCCCCCGCGCGCCGGCTCTTCAGGTTTTTAAAGGGGGCTGTAGCCCATTAATTGGTTAAGGCTGCAGGTGACCCTTTTTAAACCCCTTTTTCCCTTTCCCGGGGTCACCTTTCCCCGGATCTTTTCCCGAACTGCCTTCAGAAAAAAAAAAAAAGTTTTCCCCTTTCTCCCTTGGGAAACCGGTCTCCCCGGGGTACCGAACCGACTTCCTCTGTGCTTGACCACAACCATTGCCGCCTCCCCCTGAACTCTTGCCTGCCCCCGACTTCGCCAAATTTTCCTCACATTTTTTTACCACGACTGCCTTGGCTGCCCCCCCCCAACAAGTCACGCCTTGGGACGACCTGGTAGTTTTTCCCCCCGCAGAAAAGCCCCCTCCCGTTTGGGCGGCGGGCCCTTGGTAAAAACCCGGGTTTTACTTAATTCCGCCCCGGTACGGTTTAACCCCAAATCGCTTGGGGTGGGAAAGCGGACCCACAAACCCTGCATTCTTACATTTAAGATCCCGGCCATGGATCCCCCCAAAGGTTTTCCCCTTTGCCCGGTAAAACCGGGACTCAGGGGCGATAGGGGGCCCCGAAAGTCTCAACTAGCGCAAAAAAGCCCAGAAGCTAAACCCATTTGTCCCCCCAAAGATGCCAGCTCCAGGCAAACCCAACACCCCCGGGGACCCCTTTCCCCCTGTGGCGACCCCTCCGCCACCCCCCCGGGGACTTTCGTTTTCGCTTTCCATTTACCTGACAATTTGAGGGGGAACCCCAAACTGTGCAGGGGTTTTTTTCCCCAGTGCTCATGAAAACTTTGGGGTTAAAAAGGCTGGTCTTTTACCCCACTGAACGTTTTTAAGGGTTTGGCCTTCGTGGTCGTTGCTGCCCGGGGAAAGGGCCCTTAGTTTGGGGGCCCCCCTTTGGGCCGTGGCGACCCGGTGACAGGGAACCTAAAAGGCTTTCCTCTCAGATTTCCCAGTGTTTTTAAAGAGCCGGAAAGGGGATCCCTGCAGAGACCGCTCTACTAAAATTCTTGGGCCAGGGTGCCTCCTCGGTCGGCGAAAGCGGGTTCTTTTTTGGGACCCTGGCACAGAGTTAAAACCTGGAACACCGCCATTATGTCCCCACTTTCAAAAAGGGCTTGTCCGGCAGAGTTAAAGGACGCCCCTACGGCGAGAAAATCCCGCCCCTTCCCTAAGCAAAGCTGTCCACCTAGTACCCCGGATCGATTTTTGGTTCGCCAGCGGCAAGGGGAAACCTACCCGGAGCGGTGAACCGCTCGACAGGGCCTCCCCTCCCGGGCCCTGGTCTTCCAAAGCCACAGCTGTCATTCCGATCCCAACCACTGAAAAAACCCACCCGGTGGCCCGGGGGAAACACCCTGTCCGAACAGGAGCTTTTCCCCCGCCGTGGGGCAGAAAAAATTTGTGCCTTTACGGCCCAGCCCGTTTAAACTTTCCCCAATGGTTGCCCCTTCCCCCTCAGGGGGCGGGGAAACGCCCCGCACCTATTTTTATGTCGGAGGGGGTTCCCGGGTGTGAACACTTCCTCCCCCACGCCTTACTTGGGGGTTAAAGGTCTCGTCTGGTCCCGGGGCCCTCATTTTTGGGGGTTCCCCCCGCCTTTTGGATTCTGGATCCCCCGGGGAAACTTTATTACGCCCCCTTGTGTCCCAGAAAGGGGTTTCCCCGGGGGCCCCCGTTTGGAAAAACCCCCTGGGGGATATCCTCCATGAGTGGTGAGCTTCTTAGTGGGGCCCAATTCGGCACGTAACCAAGCCATTGCCCCTCCACTTTGGGGTTTAACAAAAGGGAAAGATCACCTTCAAATGTCCCCCCTGGGCCCGTCCTCAGCGACCCTCTTGGGTTTTCCGTGGCTGACCCTCCATGCCCCCCCACAACGGGAGCCCGGGGAGGTTTCAAACGCGGGGGCCCCCAAACTGCCAAAAACGCTGTCTCCATTTTCCCGGGGCCCAACCCGGGGCCCCATTCCACCTCATCATCGCCCCCGGGCCCTCCCAGGTTTTCCCCCACAGAAAAACCGGGATTTATGCGGACGCCCTTTTGGGGAGAAAAGGCCAAACCCCTTCCCTCCCCCATCGCCCCTAGGGAACTGTCCCATTGACCCCCTTTTTCCTGGGGCCAGTCCCCCTGGGGGCAGATTTTCCCCCCGTTGCCTAACCAGAGACTCAGGCCATGTGGGAAATTAAACCGGGGAAAACCCCGAAAAAGGGGGTTTTTATTCGAAAGCCCCAATCACCCGCTGGGCCCGGGGTTTTTTCTTCGTACAGAAGAAGGATGGTTCCCCCTTCCTTGCACCCCCCCGGGGCCCCGACCCCCGATTACCGAAAAAAAAAGGTTCCCCCCCCTTTGCCACTAATTAAGGAACCTTTGACCGTCTACAGGGAAAAAGGTGTTCCCCAAAATTTGGGCCCTGCGGGGGGGCATATAATCTATCAGAAACCTGAGGGAGAGGGTTTTGGAAGACGCTTTAAATACCCGCAAAAGGGGCCCAATTTTGAGAAATAGGTAATGCCTTTTTGGGCTGTGAAATTCCCCCCCGCGGTTTTTAAAGGAGTTCGTGAACGCCCTTTTTCAGGGCCCTGTTTTACACCTTTGTCTTCTTTTTTCCTGGACGACACCCCTTGGTTTTCTCCCCCTGGAACCATCCGGACCCACCCTATCCCCCATGGTACCCTAGTCCTGAAAACCGCCTTCGCAAAAACCGCCTGACGCCAAATTTTGAGAAGTGTGTTTTCCCAAACCAAACCATTCCTGTTTTTCCTGGGTTTTACATCGTCTCCGACCGAGGGTCTAAAAATGGACCCCCACTAAGTGTCGGCTATCCGGCAAGGGCCCCACGCCCTGTTGGACTTCGAGCCTTTAAAAACTTTTTTTTGGGTTTTTGGCTTTTATTATCGATGTTTATACCTCTTTTCTCTACTCTGGGGGCCCCTATTGGGGCCCCCTCACCAAAAAAAAGGAAACCCCAAAATTTTGGGGCCACCGGCGGGCCGAAAAAGCCTTTCAAAATTTGAAGTCGGCTTTTTTGCTTCCGCCCTTTTTTCCCGCACGCCCGGACCCTGAAACCCTTTCGCTCTGGAGGTGGATGCCTTTCTGGGGGGGCCGGAGTTTTATCCTTACTCAAAAAGGGGTTCCCAAAACGGGAAAATACTACCCCCTTTCGGCTTCTTCCAAAGACCTTCTCTTTCCGGCGGAGAGGAACTATGCTTTTGGGGGCCCCCGGGAATTAAAACCGCAATCAAGATGGCCCGGGAAAAGTGGGGGGGCATTTTCTAGAGGGGCCTAAATTCCTTTCGAGGTATTTACGGATCAAAAAAATTTCAGAAATCCCCATCGGCCCAGCGCCTAAAATCCCGGAAACACCGGGTTTGGCCCTCTTTTCATTTTAGATTTAAACTTCCGGATCCATTTTCCCCCTGCTGAAAAAAAAATCAGGGCAGTTGCCTCTCTAGCGCATCGACCATAGAGGACCCGACCCCCCAAACACATTATACCCCGGGAAACCCCTGATCCCCCCAAGAAAAGGGGTCCCTCCTTGGGCAGAAACCTCCGGGCAAGACCTACGAAACGCCATCTCTGTGAAAGGAAAAATCCTAAATTTGGGGCACGCCTCGTTGTTGGGGGAAAACCGGGGGGGCCCGCAATCTTTCCCAAATTTGATTTCTTTTTTTTACTGGGGGGGCCAGGGCGGGCTAAAGATACAAAGGGACTTTGTGGATGCCGGGCCCAAACTTGTGCCCAGAAAAAGGTGCCCCGCCCAGGGCCATGGGGCGATGCTCCCCCTCCCCAAAAACCCAGAAACCCCCAGGGGGCCCCCAAGTGGCGAGGGAATTTTTTTCACCAAACCTTCCACCCCTTTTCGGGAAACACCGTGTTTGGGGTTTTTTTAAAGGAAAAAGGGTTTTTCGAAGAGTCCCCCCTTCCCCCCATTGCCAGGGTTACCTTCCGCACCACGTTTTGGGGCCTCCCTTTTTTTTAAAGTCACTCTTCCCCCTGAAACGGTCTGCCCCAGACATCGTTTTTCTGATCGTGGGGTGCAGTTCCTTTGCCCCAAGTTTGGTGCGAAATTTTCCCCCCCGGGGATTCCCAGGTGAAGTTAGACTTTTTTTTTCTTTCCTACCATCCGCAATCTCCCGGGGCGGGTAAAAGGGGGTCAATAAGACCCTGGGCAGTTACTTACGTCATTTTGTCTCTGTTTCCCCCAAAAAAGATTGGGCCAAACCTCCCCCCTGGGCCAAATTCCCCTCAAAAAAACCCCCACTGGTTTTTCCGGGGCTTCGGGTGCGTTCCCTTTTTTGTTGTATATGGTCGGCGTCCCCCCCCCTCCTTTTCCCTCTCCCCCTCCTCCTCCGGGGTGCCCTCTGTAGATCCCTTTGGGTTTCCAACGATTTAACTGGCATCTGGGGGCAGACTCGCAGCCCCCCTGCAGCGGGGCTCCCCCGTATGAAGGCCCAGGCGGGACAAAAAAGAGGAGACCAGCTCCAATCTTTATGACGGAGACAAAGTTGGCGTCCGCCAAATTTTGCCCGGTTTAAAAAACCCCCACTACAAGCGGGGCCAAACGTTTTCCGGGGGCCCCCCTTTGAAATCCTAAAGCCGTATTAATCCAGTATCAAATAAGCCCGACTCCCACCCACCATGCGGTCCCAATTCTTTTCCTATTTTCCCTGAAGCCGGGCGTTTTTGAACCGTTTCCCTCCAGTAAATTTTGTCCCCCCTCCTGGGGTCTGAAAGCCCCCAAACCCTTTTTTGCGGCCCAAAGAAAACTTGGCTTTTGGGGGTGGGTTTGGGGGGTTTAAACGGCAAATTCTTGGTTTTTTGGGAGGGGTTGGGGCCCGGGAGGGAGATTCAGGGGAAACCCTGGGGGTAAACATCCTGGACCGGGGTCCCTTTTGGGGTTCCTCCAAAACCAAAAAGGGGGAGGAGGGCCCTGGGGGGGGGGGGGGGGTACGTCATGGTGGTCCCCCGCCCTTGGGCCGGGGGCCCTGCGGGCGCATTTCGCGGGGCCCACCCCCCGGGGGTTCCGGGGGCCCCCCCTTGGGGTCCCCGCGGGTCGGGTCCCGGTGCCTGCTTCCTCCCCAAACCGCTCCCCGGGTCCCCCCGGGTTCTCCTGGCCGGCCCGGATTTGGCCCCATGCCCCGCCTTGGCGTTTTTGCGCCGGCCGGCTTTTCAGGTTTTAAAAGGGGGCAGTACGCCCATTTTTGGTTAAGGCTGGGGTTGACCCTTTTTAAACCCCCTTTCCCCTTCCCGGGTTTCCCTTTCCCGGGATCTTTAGTGCGTTACTGCCTTCAGAGAAAGCTTCTTCTCCCTTTGTTTTCCTGCCCAAACCCGGTTTTACCAAACCCGCTTCGTCTGTGTCTTGACCAAAAAACCTTTGCCCCCTTCCCGGGCCTCTTGCCTGCCCCGACTTCGCCTACGTCTCTCGATTTTGAAACCACTCACTCCCTTGGCTGCCCCCCCGAAAGCAAAGCCCACGCCAGGGGGAAACCGACCGGGTTTATTTCTCCCCCGCAGCAAGTCCCCCCCCGCTTTTCGGCGGGCTTTTGGTAAAAAACCGGGGCTACTTAGATTCCATCCCCGGGTGGGGGTTACCCCATCGCTTGCGGTGGACCCCCGGGATCCACTACCTGCATTGTTACACCTTCAGCCCCTCGGGTGAAATTATTCAGGCAAGTCAGGGCTGTGTTAAAAGCTGTCCCGGAGGGCAGGGGAAAAAGGAGGGGTGGGGGGAATTCCTAGACCCCCGATGTTACCGACGTCCCTGCCTTGGAAAGAGGTTGGGCTTTTTGGGAGGCGGAGGGGAAGATGAGTAAGATCAGTTTCCCTAGTGCCCCTGACCCAAGGCTTGGGAAATAAAGGCCCCCATCTCTCACATGAGTGTTTTGGATGCTCCATTTCCTCCCAAAAAGTTTCCCCGCATTAAAAAGGCCCTCAAAATTTAACAACCCCCAAATGGGTGGCCACCCTCCTGGGTCCCCCCGGGAAAAACAAAACTCAATCCTTTCCCTTTCCCCACCCAAATAAGAGTAAAATGCAGGAAATGGGGGACCCCTTTTGATTGATCCCAAATGGACACTGTTTTTCGTTGCTTCCAAAGTTTTTTCAAAAAGTTAAAAATGGAACAAAAGCCACCCAGTGACGCAGTTGAGTGCCAAATAGCCGAACGGCAAGCAGCCCGCGGGCCCAAAGGGGGCAGAACCAAAGGGTGACCTTGGCATTTTATTTACCACCCCCCCCAACGAAGAATGCAGGGCCCCCATACAAAAACCCCGAACCGCTTTAAAAATTAAGGTCAGGGGCCCGACTATCTGCGTCCTCAACACCGATTTTTTTTGGAAAGTTGTTCCCGGGCCCCCAATTTGATTCTGGGTATTTCCCAAAAAGGGTTGAAAGGCCCGAGCTGGGTCGCCAGCCTTTGAGGTGTTTTCCCGCCCACAGCCAGCGTCCCTATCCCGAGCGACCTTCGGCACAGCCCCAGGGGTCATTCCCCAAAAAACCCCATTTCCGGGGTTTTCCCCAGAAAATTTTGGATCGTTTTACTT
This sequence comes from Phyllomedusa bahiana, assembly GCA_025379985.1. NCBI lineage: Eukaryota > Metazoa > Chordata > Amphibia > Anura > Hylidae > Phyllomedusa > Phyllomedusa bahiana. Next base: position 21,723 of record JAODAL010014573.1, on the reverse strand, counting down.
CTTTAAGGGTGAATCAAGGGAAAAGGACTCTGATTAATTTTGACCCCAATTTGCCGAGGTCCCCCGATTTTGTTGTGGCTTTCTTAAAATTCCCTCCAAACGAAAAGGTCCCTTTAAAAAATTATTTTTAAAAAAGAAACATTTCTTTCTTCCCAAATTTTTATTCCAGTTCCCCAAAATTTTTTTTTGCGGTTTTTTCTGTGAGGGCCTGTAAAAGGAAAAACCAAGGTTTCAGCAAAAACCCTATTTCCCTTTACCACTTTTATCTTTTTAGAATTTTTCGCATTGCAAGGGTTTTTGGGGTATTTCCCTCACAATTTTTAACAGTGGCGAGAATATATTTATAATTTTTTGGGGTTGTTCTGTGAGATTTTTTAGGCCCTTTAAAAAATTTTTAAGGGGGTTTACTTTTTGGGGAAAACAAAAAAATTTTTTGGGGCTTTTTTTAAAAATTTTTTGGCCATTTCTTCCCCCCCACAATTTTAACAGGGGTGGAAGTCATTTTTTTTTTTTTTTTTGGGTCATCTCTTTGAAATGCACAGACTAAGGCCCTTTCTAAAAAATGTTGTTTCAAATAGACATTTGTTCTTCACAATTGTCAAAAGGGTCAGGGGTCATTTTTTAATTTTTGGGGCATTTTTGCTGTCTTTCGCATACTACGGGCCTATTATAAAAATTTGTTTCTAACAGAATTTGTTCTTCAAAATTTGTCAAAGTGGCCCCAAGGGTGATGGGCGTCAAAACAGGAATAGGAAGGACACTGTTAATGACACAATTGCAAAATGACTTTTTTTGAAGATCTTTAACATACTAAAAACCCCTGTATTGAGAAAACCCATTTAATATATTAAAAAAAAGAGAACAAAGACATGGGGGGATTCCATCCATTTTAAAATTTTTTTCTAGAATTAAACTACTAAAAAATTTAGTAAAAATACTGTTAAAAAAATTCCGGTCCTTGGTACAGGAAAATTTGCCCAAATTTGGGGAAATTCAGAGGACAGGGATAGGACACGGACAGAAACAAAGTACAAAACCCTTTTTCCCTCCACACGTGAGTAAAATGAGAAAAAAATGCCAAAAAAAGGGCCCCCGGTGAAAACAGGACGTTAACCACCAGATTTCAAAGTAAAAAGTCAATTGGTCCCACTCAACGGGGGGGGCAACCAACCCGGTCTTGATGTGTATGAGGAAGGCGGGTTCTCACACTTCTGCTCCGCACTTGCTCGCACGAAGTTTTTTTTCTGCCTCATCAGGGGATTTTTAAACCCGGTGTTAATGATGATGGACGCCACCTGGCTCTACCGCCCCCCTGTAACTCCGGCCTGGTCATGCTGTGGCACAGGGCAGGTATAGCAATGCCAGTTCAAAAAAAGGGGTTAAAAACTCCTTTTTCCCCGGGCCTTTTTAATCTGGGGGGGCAACAGGTTTTTAAAGGAAAACTGCGGTCCAGGAAAGGGAAGTCAATGTCCAGTTCACTAAAATGGGGGTTTAAAGACTCCCTTTTTTTTAGGCCTTTTTAATCTGGGGGTCAGACAGGTTTTGGTCTACTCAGTCCAGGACAGGTTAGTCAATTCCGTTCAACTAAAAGGTGGGTTAAAAACTCCTTTTTTCCCGGGACTTTTTAATCTGTGGGTCAACGGTTTAAGGGTCATGCGCGGTCCAGACAGGGTTTGTCAATGTCCTTCAACTAAAATGTGCAGGTATCCATTTGACTGTTTTGGCTGTTTTTTTTCCAGCTTCTCCAGCCCTGTTTGGGTTAAGAAAGAAGGGGTTGGTTGCTCTCCCTGCTTTAATGGGCCCCGGAGATGATGTACGAAAAAACCCCTTTCGATGGTGGGCCCACTATCGACTAGCCCATTCGAAGCCCAACGTAAACGCTCTACACTATCTTCATAAATCTGTGTTTTAGTATGACAGACATGACTGCCGCCGCTCTTTAAATCGCTTCCTCTAAAATTCCCTGGGGACTTACGGGGGGAAAACTACCAAAAAACTGAAGCGGGAATGCAGCCCGATAAAGTAATGGGGAACCAGCTGAAAAAACAAGCTAAGGGCTAAGATCCTACCATAGCATCAAAGAACACATGTAGGGTTTACCGGGGCCGCCCCAGATCGCAGACAGTAAGGGGCTCACAGAGGGCACCCGCAGGCCACAATCCCCTGTCATCTACCGCCATGGTTAACCACACATAGGGCATACACCTTTTTTCCCAGATGACATCGACAACCCCAGCCAAGAGTCGTGGGGTTTTTCCACACAACCCCCCATTGGGTGGCCCGGGGGCAGGGGAGGGGCCTCACCTGTCCCTCCCACCTCTGTCCCTTCGAAGGAGACCATAACTCGGGAAAATGTTTTTAGTGTTTAATTTTTGCATTCTGTCCCAAAATTTTGGTTTGAATTCATAAAAAAACGGAATGGGACAGAACAAAAAAGAAGAAAAAGCAAATGCTGCAAAACTGGCTTTGTATGAAAAAGGGAGGCCCTCCCCTTTTAAGGGTAAAAAAAGGGGGGGCCCCCCCCCGTTACGGTGGAAAAGGGGGGCCCTCCCCTTTTAAAACGGTTCTCAATTTTCCCCTTTCAATAATTTCTCCCTTTAAATATTTATTCCCTTTCATAAATTTCCCCCCCTTTCAAAAATTTTCCCCCCTGTTAATATATTATTCCTGTTCAAAAAATTTCCCCCTTTAAATAATTTCCCCCGTTAATAATTTTTCCTTTCATCAATTTCCCCCCCGTTCATCAGTTCCTGTCTCCCCATGTACCCGACCTTTTCTGCTACATTACCGACCTCGATCTCCACTCCCCTGCTCTCCTGTTGGGCCTGCCCTTTTTAAACTACATTTGTCTTCCCATTCGTCCCTGCTGGGCCCTCTCTCCACTTAAGCTAGTCCGCCGGGGGGTAGCGACCTGGTAGGACTCCCGCCGCAGAAAGTCCATCCGCTTGCGGGGGGCCTGGGAAACCGGCCTACTTAGCCCCCCGCACCCTGGCGTGGCCGCTACCCCTGGCGTGATCCAAGGACCACCCCCTGTCGTTACAACTGAAGTGAATCCCCAAGTTCCTGCAAGTTCTATGAATGGTGCAACCCCACCACTTGAAAAGGAGGGACTGCAGTCCCAAACAATTTGGGCAGGACCCGGGTCACTTCTGCACTTGGGGGATGGCAAACCATACTCTGTCTCTGGCATCTCTCAGTGAACAACTGCTGGCACCAGATGCCGGGGAGTACGGGGCCCGGGAGATGATGTAATAGACAGGGAGTTGTCTTCGGCAGGGGTGGTATGCCTTGATGCCTAAATGGGAGCGTGCCCCGGGTGCACAGCTGTGGGCAGGATGGGCCCCCACATCGAAACACGTATGGGGACACTGCATAAAGTTGTGCGGGCCATGGGCCCCCCCCTTAGGTCCCGTGGGCATTTTTACTTCTGCTCACAATTCTACAAAATTATGTTCAACCCTCCACGGGTCTCGTCAAAAAAAGGCACACTGCGGAGTAGGTGATTTTTTAAACCCCCAAAGCCCCGCACTGCTGATGTTACCCCGCCCAAAACCCGGGGACCCCTGTTCCGCAAATTTCTGCGACCTTCAAAGTGGGGTTGGGCTAAATCATGGGGCCCTTTTGGGTCCCAACCTCGCACTCCTAAATGCAAGCTGCTGTCTTTCTCCCAAAGTGATTAAAACCCCTTTTACACTGTTGCCTGGGCAGCGACAGCATCACATGGGTTTCAAAACCACCAGTATCGATGGCACCCAACTTTTACATCACCGGCCCAGACATTAATTCTCTACTGTCCCAAAATCCCAGATTGTCTGTCGTCCAAATCCCCCTTTTTCCTCCCCCTCTCCCAAAACTTAATGTAAGAAAAAAGGAATGCTTCCAGGGGGCCGGACAATGGGGAGCGAGGGGAGGCGACCGCGAGGGGGACCATTCATCCAGGGGGGAAAAGGTGGGGACAAGGGGGCATGGATTTGGGGGGAATTTCCATTTGGGGGGGACTTTATCCTTGTTTTAAATAGGGCACCAGAAACCTTGGCCCAACATTTGCTTACCCGGGTCCCAATCGACGGGTACATCATTATGTTTGCCTTTTAACCCCCGCCCTCTACCTCAAAAGGTGCGCGTACAAACCCGAAACCCCCCTCGCAAATAACCCCCCATTTTCAACTCTCCCATCACTATTTGCCCCTTCCCGCAAGAAGCAGCGATGTCTTCCACCTCTTTTCTCCCACTCTCCTCAAAAATTCTTCCTTACTGATTGGGGAAAAGAGGCCACAGCAAAAAAGTAGTTCTCTGGGGTGGGGGAAACGAACAGGACAGAGGGGGGTTAGGGGCAGGTGAAGCCCCTCACCTGCTCCTGGGCCATCCAAAAAGGGTTGGTGTCACAAACCCACTGACCTTGGCTGGGGGTTGTCAGATATCATCTGGGAGAAAGTGTAACCTATGTGTGGGCAAAACCTTGCGGAAGGGTGACACCCCATGCTTGCTCGCAGGTGAATCCCTGCTGTATCCCCTTTCGTGCTGCATCTTGGGGCTCCGGAACCTACTTCGTATTCTTTGCGCTATCGTAGGATCTTAGCCCTCGTCGTTTCTTTTCCCGCTGGGCGACGTTCCTTTTTTCAGGCTGCGTTCCCACTTCAGTTTTTTGGTCAGTTTTGCCCCCGTAAGTTCCTAGGGAATTTTAGAATGAAGCGATTCTAATAGCGGCGGCAGTCATGTGTGTGTCATACTAAAACACAGCATTGTATGAAGACCAAACCAAGCTCCCTCTGCATATTTAAGCATTACACAATGTTCTACAGCACCCTACAGACTCTGTGCATCCAGGAAATAGTTGTTTCGTAACGCGATTCGTCCCGTAGTAATTCAGAACTAAACGTATTTTGTCGGACAATTCGGCGAAGTCGGCGAATCGAATTTTTGAGAAATTCGCCCATTTCTAGTCAAATCCATTAAAATGGGAAGATGGAGCAAATTTTAAACCTTTTAATAGCAATGTTTTTTTAATCTTTGTTTAACTGATATCTGCTTAGATTAAATATTTCTTGGCCTCCCTCTTCTTCTGCTTCATGGTTTATTTTATCTGAATTTTCCACATCAAGATTTCTTATGCTTCTCTTTTTGGAGAGTTTTCTCCCCCATATAGCCTTTACTTTTTCTTATGGCCTTGAAAAATCTTGGTTGGTGCAATTTTATAGGGAATCCTTTTTCTTGTTTCTTATTGGTGTTTGTATTGGTGTTTTCATTTTTCTAATAGTTAATGTTATTGCTATTATCAACAGTACTTCTTTTATTATTTCCTGAATTATATTTTCCTGGTCTTCCAGACTGATTTTCTTAGCTAAATCAATTGGGTTACTCATATCAAGATTCTTTTCTGAGATCTCACTTATGAAAGAAAGTCCTATAGAATCATCAGAAATATTTTCCAAATCTTGGTACCTATTCTGAGTAGGAATATCTATCATAACTATCTCGTCTTCCAAAGAGTAAGATATGTAGTTATTTGCGTCATTAGTTACATTAACTACATCATTAGTTGTGGTATTATTCATCTCATGTCTAGTTATTATATTGACCTGAGGTAAAAATAGCATCTATTAGTTATAATTGGGTTGTACTGGGAAAAAAATCACTATTTCTTTGCTTTTTGTCTTTCACTTCTTGTCTCATTGATGAATCTATTTCATAAGTACTTCCCACATATTCATCTAATGTTTCAAAGCCCGACTGACTGGCAATTGTCTCTTCAGTCTTGGTATTAATCTCAAATAGGATATTGTCTCATTTAAATTTTTTTATTTTTTTGTCTATAATTTCTGATTCTTTTAGTTTAATTTGTGCACATACATTGCTACATAGGGATTCAATTCCCTCATTTTCCTTGAAATATTTCAATTTGTCAAATAATCTACCTAGTTACACAGTTATATAGTTTGTAAGGCTGAAAAAAACCAGACGTCCATCCAGTTCAGCCTATTTTGCTAAAGTGTTGATCCAGAGGAAGGCAAGAACCCCCATGAGGTAGAAGCCAATTGTCCTCATTTGAGGGAAAAAATTCCTTCCCGACTCCAATCTGGCAATCTGAATAAATTCCTGGATCAACGACCCTTCTCCAGAATCCTAGTCACTATAACTTGTTGTATTATTACGCTCCAGAAATGCATCCAAACCCTTTTTGAACTCTGTTATTGAATTTACCATGACAAGTTCCTCTGGCAGAGAGTTCCACAGTCTCACTGTTCTTACGTTAAAGAATCCCTTTCCATGTTTATGTAGAAACTTTCTTTCCTCAAGACATAGAGGATGCCCCCTTGTTCTGGATACAGTCCTGGGTATAAATAGATCTTGAGAGAGATCTGTATGTTGACCTTTAATATATTTATGCATATTGATTATGTCCCCCCGAAGCCGTCTTTTCTCTAAACTAAATAACCCTAATGTTACTGATCTTTCTGGGTATTGCAGTCCACCCAGTCCTTTAATTATTTTTTTTGCCCGCCTTTGTACCTGTTCAAGCTCTACAATGTCTTTCCTGTGCACTGGTGCCCAAAACTGTACACAATATTCCATGTGTGATCTAAACAGTGACTTGTATAATGGGAGAATAAGGTTCTCATCATGTTCATCTATGCCCCTTTTAATACACCCCATAATCCTATTTGACTTGGCAGCTGCTGCCTGACACTGGCTGCTACAGTTAAGTTTACTGTCCACCAGGATTCCCAAGTCCTTGTCCATGTCACTTTTACACAGCGTTTTTCCATTTAACATGTAATTATGTAATGGATTTTTCCACCCTGCGTGCATAACCTTGCATTTATCTGTGTTAAACCTCATCTGCCACTTCTCTGCCCAGTCCTCCAACTTATCCAGATCTCTTTGTAATAAAACATTATCCTCTATTATGTTGATTACATTACAGAACTTAGTATCATCTGCAAAGTGCAATGATCCAATATCAGAGAAATAGAAAGGAATCCAGCAGTAAGATTAGTGTTCCTTTATTCATTGTAGTAAAAGCACAAAGATATGTTAAAACATCTGTGTCAAAGCATCAACTGACGCGTTTCAGGTTCCTCCCGAACCCTCGTTCACAGTCACAGGGTGTGCCAATACTACACCCTTTAAATACCTTAACGCCATTCACAGACCACATTACAAACAAATAAACAAGCAGATATATAAAATTGTACATATATACACATATTTAACTACCGTATAAGCATGTTTTGATATCAGATATACAACTTAAACTGGCATGATATATTATAAACATCATATAATTATACATCATGACCTAAACCCTATTGAGCATCTTTGGGGCATCCTCAAACAGAAGGTGGAGGAGCACAAGGTTTATAACATCCACCAGTTCCATGATGTCGTCATTAGTGATGAGCGATTGTGTCAACTATCATTATCGGATCGATAGTCGATATCGTCAATTATCATTCCGATATCCGATAGCCGATAATAGATAATCACCGATAACCATTTAAGTCTATGGAAGAGGAACAACAGCTTCATTCTTACACCCAAACAGGGGAGGAGAAGCTGGAATTAACATCCACAACAATAAACTGGATGTGTGCTACATCTTAGGCAACACAATTAGGCAACAAGAGTCACAGAAAAAAAGGCACAGACTATTCACTATCCCTGTCCTGTACCACAGCATGACCCTTAAACCTGCATGACCCACAGATTAAAAAGTGCCTGAAAAAGGAGTCTTTCAACCACCATTTTAGTTGAACTGGACATTGACCATCCCTGTCCTCGACCGCAGCAAGACCCTTAAATCTGCATGACCCACAGATTAAAAAGTGCCTGAAAAAGGAGTCTTTCAACCACCATTTTAGTTGAACTGGACATTGACCATCCCTGTCCTCGACCGCAGCAAGACCCTTAAATCTGCATGACCCACAGATTAAAAAGTGCTGGAAAAAGGAGTCTTTCAACCACCATTTTAGTTGAACAGGACATTGACTATCCCTGTCCTGGACCTCAGCATGACCCTTTAACCTGTCTGACCCACAGATTTAAAAAGTGCCGGAAAAAGGAGTCTTTCAACCACCATTTTAGTTGAACTGGACATTAACTATACCTGTCTTGGACCGCAGCATGACCCTTAAACCTGTCTGACCCACAGATTAAAAAGTGCCGGAAAAAGGAGTCTTTGAACCACCATTTTAGTTGAACTGGACATTAACTATACCTGTCCTGGACCGCAGCATGACCCTTAAATCTGCATGACCCACAGAATAAAAAAGTGCCGCAAAAAGGAGTCTTTGAACCACCATTTTAGTTGAACTGGATATTGACTATCCCTGTCCTGGACCGGGAGCATGACCCTTAAACCTGTCTGACCCACAGATTAAAATGTGCCTGAAAAAGGAGTCTTTGAACCACCATTTTAGTTGAACTGGACATAGACTATCCCTGTCCTGGACCGCAGCATGACCCTCAAACCTGCGTGGCCCACAGATTAAAAAGTGCCGGAAGAAAGTAGTCTTTGAAGCAGTATTTTAGTGAAATGGACATTGTCTACCCATATCCTGTAACACAGTATGACCCAAAAACCCACACAGGTGCCCTTATGGACAATCAGCAGAAAATTTCGCAATAAGAAATAAACTATAGTAAAAACAACTAGTTTTCCAAAACTGCTGCGGCTAAAGGTACCTGCCATTCTACTGGTGACATTGTTCCACCGTGACATTAGAATGTGAAGAAAACGAAACAGATATCCCCAGTAGGTCAACTGGGCCTGTCTGAAAATCCTGCATTCTACTGTCAAGTGAGTTGAAGGAAATTACTGATCAAGGCAGGTGAGGCTGTAAACGTGGATCACGCAGGTTCAGCTAGCAGGGCCGGAGGTACAGTGGGTAAGGTGAGAGCCAGGGCTGGTGTTCATCATCTATTAACACACAGGATCAGCTAGCAGGGCCGGAGTTACAGTGGGTGCGGTGAGAGCCAGGGCTGGCGTCCGTCATCTATTCACACGGCAAAAATGCCCTTATGGCGCAGCAACGAAAACAGTCGTGCTGAAGCATAGTGCGGATGCGTAAGTGTGAGCTAAGACCTCCAGCCTTCCTCAGCACACAGTCAAAACCTGGGTAGCGCTTGCAAAATTTCAGCCTCTATGAGAGCGCTTGACCCTCCGTATGGGTGAAGACCATTTGAGCTTCACTTCGAAATGCTGGTTGAGCTCCTGTTCCACTCAGGTGCCCTTTTTCTTGACATTCTTTTTCTCGTTTTACTCAACGTGCTGGAGGAAATTGTCTTTGTTCTTGGGGTGGCGAATGTGCTCCATACTCCATGTCCTCTGAATAACCTACATCTGTTCAAGTCTTCCTGTACCTCCTTTGTACAAATCAGAGGAATATTTGTATCAGCTATTTTGTACATGCAAGTTTTTTAGTAGTTTAATTCTAGAAAACACATTTTTAAAATAGGATGGAATCCCACCACATCTTTGTTTATCTGTTTTTTTAATTGTATTAAATGGGTTGTCTCACTACAGGGATTACTAGCTTTGTTAAAGATCTTGCAAAAAACAAGTCATTTAGCAATATGTATCCATTAACAGTGTCCTACCTGTTCCTGTTTTGACAGCACCATGCCCCATAAAATTCAAAACGTGACCCTTCAGCCACTGTTGACAATTGTGAAGAACAAATGTCTGTTAGAAACCACATTTTTTAAAATAGGACCTGTAGTATAGCTGTATTTCACAGCAGCATGACCCAAAGAACTATAAAAATGACTTCTCGGCCACTGTTAAAAATTGTGAGGGAGAAATGCCACTTAGAAGCCACATTTCTGTTCCAAAGGATCTGGATTATAGCTGTATCTCACAGCACCATGACCCCAAAATCTTTGACAGTGCGAAAAATTTTAATGAAGAAATGAGTAAATGGAATATGGTTTTTTCATGAAACTGTGTACTTTTTAAGATAAAGTGAGTAAATGGAATACGGTGTTGTCATGAAACCTTGCTGTCTTTTACAGTCACCTCACAGCAAAACCAGCAAAATGAACTGTTGGGAAAAGAGAATAAAAATTGCAGTAAGAAATGATCATTTAAAAAAAAATAATAAATAAGAGGACCATTTCTTTTGGAAGATGAATGTGAAGTAGACCGGCAACTAATCGGTGACCTCAGCAATTGGGGCCACAACATCAACAGAGATCCACGCCTGATTCATCTTGATGAAAGTTAACGATCCACATTATCAGTGGAAAACCGGATGCGTTTGTCTGTAATGACTCCTCCAGCTGTGCTGAAGGTCCGCTCAGATATGACGCTGGCTGCTGGGCAGGACAACACCTCTATGGCGTGGCGAGCGAGCTCGGGCCATTCATCCACTTTGGATACCCAGAAGTCGATTGGGTACGGAACATATCCAAAAACATCGGTGTTGAGATGCAGATAGTCGTGCACCATGATCTTAAGCCGGTCTCTGTGTGTTGTATGTGTGCTGCTAGGGCTACTTGGCACTCTACTGCTGTCACGTTGCTGACGTTGTTCCATCGTGACATTTGAAGAACGTGAAGCAGACGCAACAGATGTCTTTAGTTGATCAATCAGCAATGTCTCCAATTCCTGCATTTTACTCTCTATTTGGGTGGGTGGAAGGAAAGTGCTGAGTTTTGCTTTGTACCGGGGATCGAGGAGGGTGGCCACCCAGCAACTGTTGTTCATTTTGATGGCCTTATTGCGAGGATCATGTTGGATGAAATGGAGCATCCAAGCACCCATGTGAGAGATGGAACCTTGATTTCCCAAGCCTCTGGGTCAAGGGGCACTAGCAAACTGATCTTCCTCATCTTCCTTCTCCGCCTCAAATCCGTGACAACCTCTTTCCAATGCAGGGACATCGGTATCGTCGGTGTCCAGGAATACCTCCTCCTCCGCTTCCTCCGCCTCAGCTTCAACACAGCCCTGAATTGCCTCAGATGCTGTAACCTGAGAGCTGAGGCGTCGCCTTGCAGCAGCCCTGGACCCCGAACCACGGCCTAATGAAGACCAATAAAGTTGTGAAACTGGTCAGGCCTTCTGGATTCGACGGAGAGAAAGGCTGTGTCCGCATCTGTGTCCGTCTCCTCTTCCGTCGCTGGTGGGACCTGCTGTTTCAGAGTGTCCAACGATTGTTCCAGAACTAAGATCACCACAATGCTCATGCTATGCTCATGCATCAAGGGCATTGTCCGCACTCACCATTTTGGTGGCTTCTTCAAAACTCTCAAGGATGGTGCAGAGCGCTTTCACCTGCCTCCACTCTCGGTGGCTCAACACCCCGAGGTCCGCACCGCTGCTTGTCAGGCCATGTGTCACTTCGTACTGCATAATGGCATTGCGCTGCTGCCACAATCGCTAGAGCATGTGGAGGGTGGAAATCCAGCTTGTTGCCACGTCAACAATGAGAGGGCTGACGGGAAGGCAGAGCTGACGCTGTAACGCAGCAAGGCGGGAAGAAGCAGGGTGCGAACGGCGGAGTGTGAGCTCAGACCTCGAGCCTTCCTCAGCAAGCAGTTCAGACGCGGGTAGCGTTTTAGAAAATTCTGGACGACGAGGTTCATGACGTGTGCCAGGCAAGGGATGTGCTCCAGCCTACCCATCTTAAAGGCGTCCAGGAGATTTCGACCGTTATCGCACACCATCTTGCCTGGCACAAGGTTCTTGTCACCCAGCCAGCGCACGGTCTCGTTGCGAAGAGCAATCCAAGGCTCCTGACCTGTGTGTTGATGGTCTCCAAGACAGATTAATTTCAACACGTCTTGTTTTCTCTGGGCACGTGATGCTACCAGTGAACCTTGGGGGAAAGAACCCTGCACCATCCCTGCGGTTTTAAGGAGCGAGCGCCGAGCCAGAGAGCCACCGTCACCACCAGAGACATCCACCCAACTCACCCAGTGAGCTGTCACAGAGATATATCGGCCTTGGCCATGCTTACTAGTCCATGTATCGGACTTTGCCGGACACAGATGCAGACAACACGCTTGAGATTTTAGATGACACCTGGCTGGCCAGGGCAGGGACGGCTTTTCTGGAAAAGAAATGCCTGCTCGGCATCTGGTATTGGGGGCAGGCAAGGGCCATGACGTGGCGGAACCCAACTTTATCCACCAGACGGATATATGACATCGCTGGGTGAATCAGGGGCTTGATCAAAAAAGGTCCAGGCTTGAGAGGTCCTGGACCTTTTCGATGGCGATAAGTGAAGAGCGGTGTTTCCGCTGATCATGGCTGGTGGAATAATCTCAGCGGACTTGTGCGACCCCCTCTCCCTTTTTGAGGCGGGACCGGTACTGACACTACCCCATCGTCTTCCTCCTCGTCCAGTGATGAAGCGATCGCAAGCAAATTCTGCTGAAAAGACCACGTTGGATCCGCAATATCGACATCATCATCATCAACACAGGTGACTTCCTCGTCCTGACATTCTGCATGCTGGAGCTGCGGGCTACAAGCAACAGGCACTGCAAGGCGTTGCCAACCGCCCGGGATTTTTGCCGATTGACCGGCTTCCTTCTTCTCCTCTGATGGCATCAGCGATTGGGCGTCAGAGCAGACAAAATCATCCTCTTTGGCCTCTTGATCTTTTGAAATGCCTTCTGACCCCAACCGCATTTTGTCATCAAAGAGGTCTTCAGTAAGTGGATTATCCACAGTGGTGGGTACATGAGTTGACATTTGGGCTGCCTTGGCTTCATGTTGGATGGATGCCGACGATGATGATGACATTTGTGGCCATGACTGGGAGGACGAGGGAGGACGAGGAGGTAAGACTGCTGGATGCAGGTTGCATTAACCATTAAGAACAGATTGGCGACGCTGTTCGTTACTGAGATTCACAGGGCACTGACCCAGCAATGACAGGCCTGACGGTCCAGCAACCGACAATCCGCTGGTTTGCATGTTGTCGCCAGCACTGGAAGGAGCACCTTCACTCGTACCTCTACCTCCATGTCCTACACCCCTCTTTGCTCACTTACCACCTGCAGTTCGCTCAATGTTCAGAAATATAAAAATTTAAAAGGTATGGAAGAGTTTTTGACAGTCTCTTATTGAAAGATGGCAAATCACAGCTATTCTTAAATCCCTCTAATTTCCAACAGCCAACTAGGATTAGAAACAGAATTGTTTCTATCAAATATTTGTGAAATGGGGTCTGGTGGAAGAACCGTAACACAAAATCAACAGTGTTCTTCCTTCAGTCTCTGAGATTAACAACTGCCCAGTAGGACTAGCAATTGACAGTTTTCAACAAACTATCGTATAAATGCATGATTAGCGCCAAACTGAGACGCACTGAGTGAAATAGAAGTTTTAAAAAGTTATATGGATTAATAGGGTTTGCCTTCCGCATCATAAACTACGGCGCAATTTACTACCCAAAATATGTATAAACAAAATATGCTTAAAAACAAGCTCTATGCGCCAAACAGCCCCAACGGACTGCAAAAAGAGTATTTAAATTTTTATATGGTTTTAATTTATGGCACCCTTTTCGCACAAACGACTCGGGCAAAATTTTCTGGGAAATACGTAAAAACCCCAAAATTTTGGGCGAAAAACCCTTGAGCTTTTCTGCCCCAAAAACAGATTCAGGGACGCAATAAAGTATTTAAGGTTATGGTTTAATAGGGCCCTCCCTTTCCCGCACCACTGAAAAACGGCAAAATTTTCCTATCAAAAATGTATAACCCCAATATGCGAAATGAGCTCTCTGCCCCCAAACAAATTGCACAGATTGCAATAAGAGTTTAACGGCAGTGGTAGTGGATCCGCTGGGCCACCGCAAGCGAGGGGGGAAAACCCCCAGAAAGGGAAAACCAAAATTAAGTAAAAACCCGGTTTTCACCAGAGCCCCGCCGCAAAGCGGGGGGGACTTGTTTGCGGGGGGAAAACCACCAGGTCGTTTCCACGGCGGGACTTGCTTGCGGGGGGTAGCAAAGGATAACGGGTACAAAAATCGTAGGCTGAGGCGGGGGTTCAGGGACGGCAAAAAGGTTCCAGGAAAAGGGGGCCCAAGGTTCGTGGCGGGAAAACAGGGCGAGAGGGTTTCCTGGTACAGGGTTAAAAGGAAAACAAAACAAGACGCTTTCTCTAAAGGGGCACAGGGGGCACAAAAGGGATCCCCCAGGGGGACTCCCCGAGGCGGAGCCAATATATGGGGTTCAGGGGACCGGAAACCCACCAATTACCGGGGCCCCCCCACGGGCCCTTTAAGAGAGAGGAGACTGGCGCCGCGCGTTTTTTTAGGGGCGGGGGGCGCGCCCTACGGCCGTGCCCGGCGCGCCTGGATTCAGGTTCGGGGGTCAAGGAAAAGTGTTTGAAACCGCGGGAGGGCCGGGCCCCCACGGCCCGGGGGCCAAGGGACCGCACCGCCATCGCCCGGGGGCCCACTTTAGAGGGGGCCCGGGGGGAGCGAGCGAAGCCGAAACCCCGGGGGAAGGGTTCGGGGGGCGCCGCCTTTACAGTCCCCCCCCCCCCTCCTTAGGCCTCCCCCTCTTCCCACCCGGGGGAAATTCAGAACAAGTTGACGGTCCAAAATTTGTTGTCCTCCGGCCCCCAATGCCCTCCCCTGGGGCCCGAACCCCTTTTTCCACTCGATGGGAAAGTATCGCTTCCCCCGGGCCCACCCCATATCCAAGATCTCTTCACGCGGAAAAACATTATTTGGCATCCGCCCCCGGGGGAAGGGGGACAGCCTTAGGGAAAAAACGGTTAAGGACCGGGGGTTTGAAAAGACACATAAAAAGGAAAAAAAGTTCGGGATGCGAATGGAGGGGGGGGAGCCGGAGTTTATAGGCCCCCGGGTTTAGCGTCAAAGCCCCTCAAAAGGGACCTACAAAAGGGGGCCCCAAATTTTTATAGTTTGGGGACCCAAAACCCGGGACTTTTTTGGGAGACACCCAAACCCTTTAAATCGCCGGGAGAAAAATTTGGGGGAGGACTCCTTCTTTTATCCGCCTGAGCTTTCATGCGTCCCCGAAGAAGGGAGCAAAAGATTGGGGGGTCGGGGGCCCAAATAGTTTTCCCATTTTCCGCGGCCCATGTATCGCACCCAAGGGATTTCGGAGGGAGGGGGCAGTGGGGGGAGGGGGGCGGGGTGGGGGGCCTTTCAAAAAATAGAAAGGGAGGCCCCCGCTGATTTGGGAATCTGGGGGAAAAAAATTTGAAAAAAAAGGAAAAAGGGGGGGAGGGGGGGGGGAAAGTAGGGTCAGCCCTTTCATTCTGGCCCCCCACGAGACAAAGGGGCGCAAGTAGGCCCCCAAAGACCGGGAAAAAACCCTTTCTACTTGGCCATTAGTCTGGGGGTGATAGGCCGGGGGAAAAAAATCTGCTTAACCAAAGGAGGGAACAGGGGGGCCCCCAAAAAAATTTTGGAGACAAACGGAAATCCGCGGTCAGAGAAAATCTGCAGGGGATCCCTTGAAGGCAAAAAAAAATGTGGTGAAAAAAAATTAAGCCAGGCGCGGGGCCGGGGGCGGGCCCGTCAGGGGAAAAAGTGAGCCCTTAAAAAAAAACGATCTGTAAAAAACCAGATCATTTTTGGTTTACCAGGGATGGGGAAAACGGTTATAAAACCCAATGCCACATGCGCCCCGGGGGGCTAAAAAGGGAAAGGGAAAGGGGAACCCGGAAGCCGACAGGCCTGTGAGGGGGGGTGTTTGTTAGGGCCAGGGGGGGGGGGAAAGGGCCCCTTCAAAAAATTCCTTAACCCCTTAAAGAAAGGTCTGGCCACCAGTAAACCGTGAGTTAAGGAGGGGGTTTTTTTAAGGGGCGCCGGGGTGCCCAAGCCCCCAAATGAGCAGTCCCCCCCATTTCCCAGGATCTGGCTGGGGAAGGTCCCGGGGCCCCCACATATGTTTTCCCCGGGGGGGACTCCCGGGGGTTTAACAGGGGCTGAGAGGACAAGACGCCCCGGAGGTTTTTTGTGCCCCGGGGAATTTCCTCTCCGACCACTTCAGAAGGGGCGGGGAAAAGAAACCCGCCTTTCCACATTCTTCCCCGCCGGAGGGGAAGTGGTTTGGGAAAAATCAAATGGGGTGAAAAAAAAGGAGGGACCTTTCTAGCTTCCCGTGGTTTGGGTTTCGGGGGCCGTCTGGGGGGTTATGGAGTTTTTTTGGGGTCAGGTAATACTGTGGATCCGAGCCCCCTCCAGTAGTTAACGCCTTTTTCCTCCAGGGGCTATTTGGGGCCCAAAAAAAACCCCCGGGTTTCTCCGTTCGTATATTTTCTTTCCCCCCGGTTTAAAGAAATTTTTGGGAAAAAAGAACCCGCGGGTGCCCTTTTCCCCTTTTGGCCCCCTTTTGCGTGAGAACCGCCCCGACCCCCGCCCCGACGAGGGTCCATTAAAGTGCAAACGGCTTAGTGGGGTCGGCCGTGACAGGAGGGAAGCGGAGGGGGAAGGCAAAACTTAAAACCCTCGAGAATCCTCCTGGGCTTCGGGGGGGCCAGCTTGGGCGGGTTAGCTTTTCTTTTCTGGGGCCCCCCCCACAATGGGTGTACCCGGGTGGAGAAGTGGGGGAGGTTTGCCGGTAATAATTAAAGAACCCCCGGGAAGCGTTGTATAGCCCGAAGCCCCAACCTGGGCGAAGGCCTTTTGCAGGAGGGGGCGGACAGCTGGCTGAACCCCATCAGCAACCCCGGGGTTCCGAAAAAAAATTTTTACCCCAAAGAAAGGAAAGGGGGATGATAAAAAAAAATGCACTTTCCCAACTTGGCTTTTTAGGGGGGTTTGGGCCCCGGGAGGCCCCCTCAAAACCTGGGGACATGAACAGGGGGGTCCCAAACCCAGAAGAGTAAACCAAAAATGTCGCCCATTTTACACTACGACCACGTATACAAGATTCCCTAAAGGGGTCTTTTCACAAATTTCCCTGGAAGCCCGGCTGGGGAAATTGCAAAGGCCAAAAGGGGATGACCAAGTTTTCGAATTTGCCCTTCTCTGGGGGAAAGGGCCCGGTCTTCCACCCCATGCCCTACCGGATGCGGATGGATTTTTAAGGTTTCCCCCCTTAAAGCCCAATTTTGGAGAAGATCTTCGCACCCGAGGCGATCAAAGAGCTCGGGAATCAAAGGAAAGGGGATCCCGGGATTCTTCACCGTATCTTTTTTAAGACCCCGTTAATAATGCGGGGGTTCGCGGGTTGCCGTCCTTTTTTCCCACGAAGAAAAAATTCCCCCCCCCCGCGGGAGAGGAGGATCCCCGTTTGAACCGCTTCTAATTTTAAAAGGTCGGTAGGGGAAGGAAAAGGAAAGGGGGGGGTCCCTCCTCTTCTTTTTTAAATTTCCCCTTTTTTGAAAAGACATGGGTTAAAACCCCTGGATTCGGCGGGCAGGGGGGCCAAAACGGTTCCCCCGGGGGGCCCGTTGGCGAGAGAGGGTAGCCCACCGGGGCGAGGTCCCAAACCAAAACAACGGCTCGGGCATTTTGGCCCCCCCCAGCGATTGAGTTCCCCCCCGACGTCCAGTTTTGCGTGGGAGAGTGGATTTCGCAACAGGAAGCCCGAAAGGAAAGCGCCGAGGAAGAGGCGTGGCAAAACATAAAAAGGCGATTTCCCCTTTATGCAAAACCCCCACGGGAAGGACATGGCTTGGTGATGTACGGGTATAGGTCGCTTAGCAGCTCGCCGCTGACCGGGGAGTTTAACCGGGGGTTTTTCAAGGGACCACCGGAAGAGGGTACTGCGCCCACCAAGGAGCGATAAATTTAAAGCCCCCCGGGCCGACCCAGAGTCCAAGAAGGGGGAGGTCCTGGAAGGTGGGGCCACTTCAGCCCTGGTTGAATAGGCAGCCCCTCCCGTGGAGAGGAGGGAATTTGAAACCTAGGGACCCCTTTCCCACAAAACCCAGGTGCGAGATTTTTCCCCGGACGTTTTTGGGCGTTGGGGAAAATTTCCCCGGAATGCTCAGGATTTCCCGCAGTAGGGGCACAGGTTGCCAACCGACGTGGGGGGCCAGTTCTTGTTCTGAGAGATGTCCCTTTGTCGACCTCCCAGGGGCTCCAAAAAAGGGGAAAGTGGTGCGGGTTGCGTAGGTTGTCTCTGGAAAACGGGAGCCAGGCGAGGAAAACCGGGGAGGACGTGGCTCCAACTCGTTCCTTTCCGGAGCCCTCTGCCTCTCGGGGAAACGCACGTCAAACGGGTACCAACTGAATTTTAAACCCCTAAGAGAGGCGGGGGGTTTTCTTGCGGGCCCGCACATCCTTAATCCACTCGAAGAACCCCCTTTTTTTGGTTTCGCACAAGGGGAGCCTCGTTTTCCCGGATAATCTGGGCTAGTGTGGGGGAACTGCCCCTGCTGAAATCTCCCCCCGACCGGTTCCCGGCCAGATGAGGGGGGGCATCTCGGCGGGGGATGCCCCGGCCCGGTTTTCCCCAAAAACACTGCGGAACTCCTGGAGGGAAAACTGCAGATCCGTTGTCACAGGGTCGTTCCGATCCCACAGAGGTGTGGCCCATGCTAAAGCCTTTCCGGAAAGCAAGGCTGACCACGAAAGCCAAAAATTTAGGGAAAAAGGTCCCGGGCCCTTAATTCAAAAGTGCAAATTTAGCACTGAGTTGGAAGGGAAACCTCGGCACTGCTTGGGGTCCCCTTCAAAAATTGGGGCGGGGAGCGGTTAAAAGAAGCTTAGGGGCCCACCGTTGCGGTGGGGCCCCGGGAGGTGGTGTAACCCCAGATTTGGGGGGTTGGGGTGGTTTTGCCCCGGGGTTCTGTAAATGGCGGTCCAAATGGGCCAACTGCAGAGGCCCTTTTTTCAATTTGGGGCATGACTGTTGGCGACGACTGCGGCAAGGTCCGCCTCACCAGGCAGAGGGCACCTTGGCGGGGTCCATGGGGCCCGGGTCTTACTGTAAAAGGCAGTGGGAGTGGATCCCCTGGGGCCCCCGCCCCAAGCGATGGGGAAGCCCCCGAGGGAACGGAATCAAAATTTGAACCGGTTTTCCCAAGGGCCCCCGCAAAGCGGGTGGACTTGCTGGGGGCCCCCTTTTTGGGGGGAGAACTACCAGGTTTGTTTCCACTGGCGGGATTTTTGCGGTGGTAGCCAAGGATAACGTGGGACAGAATCGTGAGGGTGAGGCGTGGGCAGGGAAAAGGCAATAGGTAGGACAGGCGGCAGAGGTTTTTTTTGGTCAGGAAACAGGGGCGAGACGGTCTGGTACACGGTAGAGGCAAACAAGGAAAAAGAGCTTTCCTAAAAGGGACAGGAGGCACTAAAGATCCGGCAGAGGACTTCCGGAGGTGGAGCCAATATATAAGGGGCAGTTACCGGTAACCAGCCAATTAAAGGGGCACTGGGCCCTTTTAAAAGAGAGGAGATGGGGCAGCCCGGCCCTTTGGGGACGGGGCGGGGGCCCGACGGCCGGGGACGAGCGCGCCTGGAGTCAGGACGGGGTCAGGTAAGCTGTTAGTACCCCGGGACGAGCGAGGCCCGGACCCGGGGGACGGACCGGGACCGCCCACTCGCCCCCGGGAACCGAGACGGGGCCGGGGGGGCGAGCGGGAGCCGCACCCGGGGAAAGGGCGCGGCGCCCCCTCGTTACAAAAAAGTATTTAAATTTTTATAAGGAATTTAATTTTGGCGGGCCCTTTACACCACTGAATACAGGCGCAAATTTATTTGGAAAAATGTATATAAAACAATTAGAGATGGGCGAATTGATTCCTAACGAAGTGGAATTCGTTTTTGAATTTAAAGGGAAAAATTTGGTTTTTGAACGAAGTCGAATTTGGGGGGGGTTCGCGGGGAACGAAAGTGTGCTTTTTTTTGATAAAATGGCTTTCTGGGGCACATGGCCTTAAATGGGGGAAAGAAATCTGGGGGGAAGGAAAGGGGATTGCCCCACATGACATGGTGCCGAATTAAAAGCCAATCAGAGAACCGGCGGGATTCTTGACGTCACCGCCCTATATAAGTCCGGGTGGGGACGCTGGGAGTTCATACCGCTCTCACTGTACTGATTTTAGGAAGGTGCTGCCACGGCTACTTATGATATCTCTTACTAAAGAACCCCATTTTTATACCAGCGATTTTTGGGGGGTGTAACAGCTTGTTTTCAGGGGACTGCTTCTCTTACTTTCTAATTCTGATTTTGTGGGGTATGGAATGAAGTCCAGTGTGCATCCAATGCAGCTGCAATATACTTTTTAATGCTATCTGCTCAAAGCACGTTGAATATCCAAGGGTTATTAAGCCTGTTCCTGTTGTATTCATTTAAAGAAACAGCGTTTTACAATCCAAATTACCACTTCATTTTTGGTTGCTCAATTCTTTTGCGCAATTTACATCCAGGGGTTAATTAAGCGAAGTTCTGCTGTTAAAGGTCACTAAAAGAAGCCGTCTTATTGGCCGCTAAAAAGAAAATTTTTCCTGTAGCATAATTCATAACCAAAGGTTAATTACAAGTTTTTTCTCTTGTTGTGTACCTTAAAATACACGCCATTGTAATACGCTACAAAGCTGGTAGTTTTTGGTTGCTCAATTCTTTTGCGCAATTTACATTCAGGGGTTAATTAAGCGTTGTTCTGCTTTTGTGGTTACTAAAAGAAACCATCTTTTTCACCGCCAAAAAAGACATTTTGCCTGTAGCATAATTCACAACCGAAGGTTAATTACAAGTTTTTCTGTTGTTGTGTACCGTAAATACTCGCCATTTTAAACACGCTAAAAAGCTGGAAATTTTTGGTTGCTCATTTCTTTTGCGCAATTTAGATCCAGGGGTTAATTAAGCGTTGTTCTGCTGTTGTGGTCACTAAAAGAAACGTTCTTTTGCTCCTGAAAGAGAAGTTGCAGCACAGCCAAACAGCAGTGTGGGAAAGGTTTAAAGCTGAGTATTTTGAGCGAGTGAACGAGTCTGCGAGTGTGTTTGCCTTAAATTGTGTTTCTTTTAAGTGTTGAAGACTTAAGATTGAGAGGGAGAAGTCCTTGTTAATCCTCCAGCAAATACTTGTGTTCATTTATACCTGTGTTTATTTATTATTGCAGTACATTTATAATCTATAGCAGACATATAGTTATACTTCTAGCTACACTTATTTTGTGTATAGATTACATTTATAGTATTAAAGAGTAGTTAGTAGTTCTATAGTTAAAAACATACACAGTTGCTGAGGGCTTGTGAGTCACGTGACTGGTCAGGTGACTGGTGAGGGGTGTGGTTACCTAATCAACAGAGCTTAAATAACAGCTGTGTTGGGCTGGTGAGGCCTTTTGCTCCCGAAAAGAGAGGGTTTGGCAGCACAGCCAAACAGCAGTGTGGGAAAGGTTTAAAGCTGAGTATTTTGAGCGAGTGAACGAGTCTGCGAGTGTGTTTGCCTTAAAGTGTGTTTTTTTTTTAAGTGTTGGAGACTTAAGATTGAGAGACTTTAGATTTGGGGAGTTTAGAGGGGACAGTATTGTATCGCTTATTATTATAATTGTATTCATATATCTTTTTGGTAACATCCCCATGAGTTCCATGTTTGACAATGCTGTCTAGTGCACAACCTGTGCAATGTATGCCATCCTGAGCAACAGTTCGTGGGGGCATACTGCCGTGCAAGATTTTTGTGCACACTGCACATTTAGAAGCCCGGATCCTGGTCTTAATGAGCAAATGGCGACACTGAGATTCCATGCCAACTTGGAAGCGAGTTTGCCGCTCACTGAGCACTCACTCGCAGGTTGTAGATTTCTGGGAAGGGTGGTAGCATGGAGGGATGGC